>OVBI01000550.1:0-67323 GCA_900406495.1 Sisymbrium altissimum | reverse complement strand
ATTCATCTCAAACAAAAGCACAAGCACTTAATCGGATAATAAAACCTTACAGATTATTTAGATACTTGAAAAAATCATGCAATCCTCTAAATTAGTTTTGGCCCATTGCATGTTAAAGATGTGTTTAGGCGCCACTGCTCTTTAAATAAAGACAGATAATTGAATACAGCGTATATTATATATTTCTTATTAAGAAAAATAGAAAAGAAGATTATATATGTCATTTGTATTTAGAACCAAAATTTATAGAATCAGTTATTCAGTTATATATATATACTCTCATGACCCCCCGAGTATTTCAATCTAGCTGATAGCGATGCTAATGCGAGTAAGAGATTTTTGGTATACACTTTACAGCACGTATCTGAAGATGATCGAAATCCAAAAATGTCGAACTAGGGTGCAGAACGCAACTTCCTCTAGAAGGCATTATAACCACTTGACCTACGTAACAACTTTAATGTATGAAAATCCTCATAATTTCTACATGTGATAGATTTTTTTTGTTTAGCATAGGAATATCTACAGTACAACACTAGATCGAAGTTAAAATAGACTCTACGACAATGAGCAGTGTAACAAACTCAAAAGCACGGTTTGCTCGCTTCCAAAAGCATCCGACATTAATCAAAACCAAGAACCAAACCGTTAAGTCATCGTTAATCCTTATCATAAACTCCCCCGGTTTAGGTACCGGTACTTAGATAAAAAAACGTATAAAAAGGGCGGAATTAGGCGCGTGGGGCCAACGCATGTCGGTGAGAAGTGAGACAACACGCCACCTTCCGCCGATTAGGCAAAGAAGCATTCGTCTTTGTCTCGACTCCCTCCATTATTGGTTTTCCTTTTGGTTCTTGTAAACATTTTCTTCTCTCGAGCCCCGTGCCTTCTGCTCCTTTTCTTTAACTTTGTCATAAATCTACTGTTACGTGCTTTTGTTTTACTAGTTTTTATTATTTTGAGAATTAATGTTATACTTTTCCTTTACGTCCGTAAGATCCTTGTAATTTTTTTGTTTTCTTTTCTTTGGAAATGTCATCCCACAGAATCACAGATCACCTCTCTCTAACCTCGTTTTCAAGAGTTAATTTCCCAGCTTTTTAAAAAATGGTGAGAGCAAGCGACTAAGATCGAGAAAGAGGACCATGGACTATAAAGATGGGAAAAATATTCAATTGGCCGATTTATTATTTATTACCAACTTTCCTTTTTTTTGGCATATTTTTAGAAAATGTATTTTGTTTGATAACCTAATGACATTAAACATACTTTTTAGTGACACTACCAAGTGGGAAAGTGGCAGATTTGAAAGACAATTTATTTAATGGAACTTAACATCATAAACAATATTTGTTGTATCATTCCAGTTAGGAAAAAAAGTCTTAAAAAAGTTATCAAATAGAGCACAAAAGTATACTTATAAAACAATGTGGGTTTAGGGCCGTGTTAAAAAGGACCGTGGGTTTATGTAATTTAGCACAAAGATGAAACGGGCTCAAAGACCTCAAAAGAAAAGCAATGATTCGACGGCCGCAAAGCGTGGAGAGGAGCCGACGAACATTTTATTGAAAGGGCTCTTTCACGTGCATTACTCAAACCAATTATTCTCCTTTTTAAGTTTTATATAAAAAAAACATAAAAGCGACTTTCTTTCTTAATCGCAATTAATGTACGTCGAAATATGCATATATTATAACTAATTGAGAACTAGGGTCTATAGAAATTTTTTGGTTATCCAAGGTAATTTCGGGAAAAGATATGACTAATCATGGGGTGAAAATAACTGCCGAAACAACTTGTCTACCATGTTGTCAACTAGACCGAGGTCCAGCTCCGGCTCGTCCACTCGGCAATGTATTTGTTTCAAGTTACCAAGTATGAGTCGAATTCATGCAGTAGCGAGTTAAGACCACTCCCTGAGTCGGACTACCACTTCACCACTAAAAGTTCGTAGAGACTTGCACTGAATAATTCTGGTATCTAAATTACCGTATGTGATAAAAATATGTCGTCTTTTTTTCAGGATATATTGATTGGAAAGTGAAAGCATTGTATTTCATTCGTGAAGACAAGATATATATAGCGGAGAGGTAAGTAACATAAATATTGTCAAACTAGATAGTTGGATTCACCGAATTTTTACGGAGAAGTGAGGGTTACACAACTTCGTCTGTCATGTTAACAACCGACCTAAATTTAGCTATAGTGGATGGACTACCATGAACGATTTACGTACTAGGAAAGTTAAAATTACAATGATTTAATTTTGAGTCCATGTAGAGAGAAGGAAGGATGACTTTGAGGAGAGAGACAAAAAGCACAACAAAATAGCTAAAGAGCTTTAGGCTGATTTGCGGTATACCGAACCATGTACCTAACCGGTGCAGCCGGTTCTTTAGGAAACAGAAGCCGAGAATGGTTACACGCAAGTGGAGCCACGCGCACGAGCGCTGGTGGTGAACTTTGTCATCTGATAAAAGAATAATAGAAAATATTTTAAAGTTAAACTTGTGCTAGAATCCAAAAGCAAAGGAGAAGAAGGTATCATGTGCCATTTCTTTGAGTTATTATTATTAAAAACATGAATAAGTAATAACCAGAATTAATAAACAAAAAGGGCAAAAGAAAAACCAGAAATTTTCTTTTTCACTTTCCTCTATCTTTCTGCAGTTGTCCATGATGATTATTAGAGAGAGACAGGAACAAGAGGAAACAATCTAGAAGAAGGAAACAAAACATACATCACAGTATTGTTTTTAAGGGAGGCAAGAAGATCCAGTAGAAACCCCCCAAGAGTACAAGAGTCATCAGATAGCAACAAGAAAATATATACCAGTCTTTTAGAGAGAGAAAGTTAGATTTCTTAGAGAGAGAGAGAGAGAACCGAAAGAAGAAGAGTTCCAGTGCTCTTTTTCCTCCTGTGAGCAGAGAGAGAGTGTGTGATAGAGATAAGAAATAAAGTCAAAAGTGACAGTAGATTGCAGGATCTTCTTCTTCTTCTTCTTTGTCCATCACAGATTTATTGTATTTTCATGAAAAGAAGGAAGCATTTATAGATTTAAAGGTTATGTACATTGGAGGAGCTGTTGTTTTACTTATCAGTGAAGAGATATAATTTTTATTCTTTTCCATTAGTTTTTTTTTGTATTTATAAATTGTGGGATTAGGGTTTTGTTTTAATCAGCTGTGGCAACGACGAGGAGGCATAATTTACCGACGTCGGATTCCGGTGCCTTCACCGACTGGGCGGCGACGACGACGACATCTTCACGCGCCACCGAGGATCTATCTCTTGGTTTCAATGCTGGTCCCGCCGTCGTACACGGTGGTTTAGGCTCAGCTTCCGCCGCCGCCGGCGTTCCCTCATGGCCTCCCGGATCCTCTGTCCGTTACGGCCTTCCGTCGTCGGCGGCGGCCACGGAGATGGGCATGGTCGGTCTAAGAGACGTCTACCTTGTTGCTCCGGCGTACCACCACCACCACCACCAGAACGCCGGAGTTGTATCTGGATCCGATCAGATCAACAGTAATGCAGCGGCGGCAGCGCTCGGCGTTGGAGTGATTCCTCTTCTCACGGCGACTCCGCCGCAGCAGCAAAACGTGGAAGACACCGACATTAACTTCCTCGGAGACAGCCGGAGATGGCAGAACAATAACAGCAACAACAGCCAGACGCAGTATCTTCACTTCAAGAGTACTCACCAGACTGCGGTGGCATCGAGCTCGAACAACTCAGGGTCTGGCTCAGCGGCGTCGGGAACCGCCACTTGTCAAGACTGTGGAAACCAGGCGAAGAAGGAGTGTAAGCAGAGGCGGTGCAGGACGTGCTGCAAGAGCCGTGGCTTTGATTGTTCGACTCACGTGAAGAGCACGTGGGTCTCTGCGGCTCGTAGGAGGGAACGGCAGGTCATGCCCACCGGGAATCCAACGGCTGGCTCGTCTCTTTCGACCTCCTCAGGGACCAAGAAGCCGAGGATCGTTGGGTGTCAACAACAACAAGCCACATCTCATACTTCCACTTCTAACACGCCTCCTCAAAGTTTTGATACCAGCTCCAGCCGCCAAGGTATTTTTACATTTCAGTAACTTGTATTATACGTTTATCTACATGATTTCATGTTTTTATATATATGCATATAACATTTGTTCACGATTAATGTCATCGATCAAGGTTTTGGGGTTTTGGTTTCTGAATGTGGTAACCAACACAAAACATAACATAGTATAGATCGGTTTAATACTTTTTATTTTCGGTTTTGATTCGGTTTCGGTTTTACAGAAACGAATTTATTTCAACTATTTTAGCGTTACATTACATCAGGTGTATAGGTGAAAAGTGATTGTTTTATAGTAATGATTATGTTGATTTGGTGATAATGAACCATAATGATGTTTTATATGTGCAAGACGGAGGAGGGTCAAGAGAAGCGTGGCCGGGGCAGGTTAGGGCCGCGGCCGTGTTCAAATGTGTGAGAGTGACGGCAGTGGAGGACGGGGACGACGAGTACGCATACCAGGCGGTGGTGAAAATCGGTGGCCATGTCTTTAAAGGGTTCTTGTATGATCAAGGGCTTGAACCTAAAGAAGGTTTTCCTAATATGTCGGATTTGCATTTAGGTGGGGGAGCCAATAACAATAACGGAGTGTCTGCATCGACGCCTATTCTCGACCCGCCAAATGTCTACGGTGGTGGTGGTGGTTCGGGCGGTGGGTTTTACGGTTAAACCATAACCAAACAATTTCATTATTTGAAAGAAAAGATGTAATCTTCTTTGATGTTTTTTTTTCTTTTTCCAAATGGGGTTGGATACAAACGAATAGTTCACTAACTCTATTGTATGAATTGTGCACGTGAACGAAGTACTTCCAATGCTGCAACAAACATTCTCGGCAGATGTTTTTTTTACCTTGATTGGTGGAGAAAGGTTGTTTTTTTTTTTTTTTGGTTTTAAATAATTATAGCGGTCTTTAATTGTTTTGTTTCTATTTCTTCTGAAAAAAATGAATCCGTTTCTTCGCGTATTTTTCAAACGTGAATTTGTTACATCTTAAAGTATATAAATCTACTAAAATTACTTTTTCAGCATTATATGACCGTCATTTTATTTATTTCACTATTATCCTTTTTGCCCCCACCGAAGATAAACTAGTTGGGCATATACTATATTATATTTCATTGTCACCCCATGTTATCGTATCAGTTATTTCAGATTAAAAAAAAAATCTATTTGGCATTTATATTCACTGTAGCTTTTGACTTTCTATTATTATTTTTTTTGAACAAATTAAATGCCAAATCCTTTATATGAATCAATTCATGAGCTTATCCCCCATCCAAATTGTTAGGGCTTAAAAGCTGTTTCTGCTATAAACTGACTCACTGAGCCTATCTCTGCACTTTTTAGCGTTACTATTCTCGCTGACTTGCATTAAATTACGCAGGCGACTTCACATTTCGTAATCTTGTGGCTTCCACCTACCCAGGTTGGTGTGACTGTATACTGTATATATGTTCGATCCCTAGTGCTTCATTGATAAGATTTAGCTAGACATATGGATAGTTGTACGAATTCCATATTTATATTTTGAAATATGTGAGGGTTGCAACTTACAACNGGGGGGGGGGGGGAGGGGGTTACAACATAGTTCTACTGTTATTTCACATTTACATCTTACAAAAACATCTCTTAGGTAAATCTTTTTTGACAAACAGAACTATGCAATTTAAAAAGTTAATATGAATACCTATTATACCAAACCATAAGTTTCGCCACTAAATTGTTAAGATTAGAACATGTTTACTCTTGTTTGGATACAGAATGCATTTCCATAGCTATACACGTGTCATTATAATAGAAAAGAACACTTCTAAAACCTGAATGTGTGTATGGTAAAAGAGAAATTATACCATAAAACCAAAAAAAATCAAATTTAAAAACTAACCAAATCTTCCTTCTCTCTCTTCTTTTTTCTTTCTATCTTTCTCTACAATTTTTCTAAAAAATTAATTTTGTTTTTCTTTTTGGTTATTTGATAAATTGCCCCCAAAATACACTTAACCATGACGAGTTGGTGACAATTAGTGTATTTTAGAACTTCATTTAAAAATATTTCTGAACTTAAATGTGAATTTTCGAACCAAAATTAATTTGAACGCCCATATGTTTACGATTTGCTTTATGTAAGAATAAAGCCGAAAAAAAAATTAAGATATTCCTTCAAACACTCCACCATATAAAAAATATTAATATATTCGACTTCGTCGTAGGCTTTATAGGGTTTAGGCTTTTTGGACTTTCGAACGTTATATTCGTGCCCTCTCTAAGAAAAATGATATATACCGCAGATCTTTCTATTAATATATGTCTTTGGATCGTTAATTTGTATAATATTGATGAGCATGGTTGTTAACCGGCGGAAGATAATTCTTTGACTTAGAAGAACTAAAACCAAATATATATCTGTTCATGCTGCAAACATATATAGTTTCCCGTTGGTGGCCATTATGGATTATGGTGATTAGTGAACAGCATCTCTGCTTGCATAACCATAAAAGTTTATAAATTGCGGAGGAAAAGTATACATATATATATAGTTTTAAGAAAAGTACGGCATTATGTACCATGCATGATGCATGTGAGACATGAAAGTGAAATCATTCAAAATTTATAATATAGGACACCGACTATTTCAAAAATATTGAAAGTACGTATAAACTACTCGTATAATTCATTCATTTACCATAATGATATTTTAGAAGCCGTTTCATCTAGTAGAATCATTACACTGAACATGGTATAATCTTAAGACAAAACATTTTAAGTTTTAAATAAACCATTAAACTGTTAGCGGTCACTACAATTATGTCGAATGTAGCGCTAGCTGCGCTATTGATACTTTTCTTGGTTTTCTTCCGTTGAGCAAACCTTCTTATTTTGAGAAATGTGATACTGATTGATTATTTTCTTAACTCCGTATTTCTTTTCCAAAAATGAATCCCTCCCATTCCAAAGAATATTTTGTTTTTTGGGGTTAAAACTTTATATATGAACTATGATGTAATTTGTTGGGGATGGAACCAATTACACCAGAAAACGAATGTAACAATAACACTTATCAAAAGTACAGATATATCATAAAAGTGTTGACTATGTTTAAACCACACGAACGAGTTGGTGCAACGTCCTTGAAACGATTGCAAGTCGGCGTTAAAGCAGCCCGTGCGATATAGGACCCCAAATAGTTTGTGTACATCCTGACTTCAAAAGTTTTTTAGACTTTCATTAAAGGTGTAATCAATTAAATACGCAGCGTAACCCCAAATTGTATGTGACAACAAAAAATGAGCTAGGACTTTGTTGACGATATAAACGATTTATTAAAATTAAATACCATTCTGACAAAAATAAATTATATATATAACATATCATCATAACAGAGACATGTATACGGCGTCAGCGTCAGTCTGGAATCAGGAATGAGACTATACCAAAAGGTTTACAAAATGATTTTTATGCCAACTGTGAAAACGATTACTAATGATTCTTTTTTATATACAGTTTTATTGTAAAGATAAAACAATGAAACTGTTTAACAAAAGTGAAAGGCATGTGCAAAGACAACGTGACAGTGGATGACAAAGAATGCAAGTAAATAAATGAAGAGGTGCGTGGATTTGCTAATTAAAGAGAGATTCATTCCCCTTCGTACTAAACCAAAATTGGTAATTATACTTACTTTCACTTTATTTAATAGTATATATTGCTAGCATCCCAACTGAAGGAATGGTATGCACTGCGCAGATGTTTAAAGAAAAGGGAATGGGGCACCGAAAGATTACCACTTTACATCTTATTCTAATCTTTTGGATGGATTTATGATAAGAGACATAAACTTGAGTTTGATTAAGTCATATTGTTGCGAGAAAGAAATCGTAGTTGATTCGTATACTGAGCGGATTTTTAAAAAAAAATTTGGGAAAACAAGGCAAACATATGGAAACAATGGAACACCGAACACTGGTGTCTAAGAGCTTTCAAATCAGTTTTTTGAAAAAAAGATTTGGTCGGAATGTTTTAAAAAAAAAAAAAAAAAAATTTGGTCGGAAACCATAAAAAGATTGAAGAAGCGTTATGTTCTACACTACTTGATATCTTTGAACATTTTTTCGGTGAAAATAATGCAAATGTTTCGAATAGGAAATGTGATCTACCCAAAATTGAGCAACACTTGAGTATAAGGAAATATATGCAGGTACTTATTGGTAAAGAAAACATTGGTAACGTTTGGAGTGTTAGTAACGTTTTGGGGCTGAGAACTTATTGGTAAAGAAAACATTGTTAAAGAAAACATTGTTCTGTATTTGATACACTATAGCCAAATTAGTCAAAATGAGGTGGAGAACCTTATAATACTAATGCTTAGGCTTGTATCCAATAAGAAATTCAGTGGTAGCAATGTTCTGGGATATGTCCTCGTACCACCCATAGATATAGACATATAGTACATCTTTTTGCTTTTTGTTAAACTAATGTATTCCGTAAAACAAGTATAGCTTACGTTGTCCAGAGAGTACCGATGGCTGGTTAGAATGAGATTACTTGAAGAGCAATAGGAATAGACTGATAACGAGATGTACAACCTAAATTAGTCCTCTTACTTTGGTCGGATAAAGTATGTTACATGCTTCTCTGATACTGGAGCTTGACTATATTGGTTCACCAATAGAAAGATAAAGATGGAAGATAAGTACTAATAGGAAATAGGATTCATAGTCTAATAGTTTGTATAATTAGTGACGTCTGCGTAAGTTCAAATCTGAACAATTAATCTTCTTAACAAAGATTTTTCTTGAACATGATTCGATTTGAATAGAAATCTGATGGAGGCGGCCCGAAGGAAAATGAAGTGTACATTACACATTTACAGTTTACACAGTATACGACTTGTACTATGTCGATTTTGCAAAGAATCCATACATTAAAAAGTCGCATGCATCTAACATCACAAAGACTTTTGTTAAAGTTTACCACCGCCGCCCTCCGCATCCTTTATTGCAAAATTTGTTGATTCAAAACTGAAATTAAAATTCAAATAAACCCTAAACCCAAGCTGGTCCAGTGAAGTTGAACCAACCCAAAATTTCATTGAACAAGTTGCAACTAAAGACGTCTCATCGATTTTGAATCCAGATGATTCCATTTCTAACAAGTAACAATCACTAGTCTACATAACAAAGCAAAAACTTCCAAATACAAAAGCTCGCCTGTAAATAACAGAGAGAGAACAAGCGTTTAGGAAGATGATGAAGACGCCTTTAAAGTCAAGTCACACTGGTATTTTCAAGTTCCATTTGTGCAACAGTTGTGTTGATAGCATCTATAATCTCCATCTTCCCTGCACCAATAGCTTCATCCATCGGAGTCCGCTCGTACCTACACATCATTAAGCTCTAGTGGTTCAGCTAAGTTCCTCCTACAGATTTGAGAGAGAAAATTGAAGAAACTAACCGATTCAAAAGGCTTAGACTGGCTCCTGCCAAGATCATTCTCTTCACAACCTGTAAGTAGCTTTCCAGTGAGTTAAACCGTAAATAAACCATTTCCAAGCACAGCTATGAGCGATGGATGGATTGTTACCTCGATATGGCCATTCACACATGCCCAATGCAGAGGAGCATTGTTCTCCTCGTTAAGAGCATTGATATCCTGATCAGCAAAAGCAAAGCCTCAATCTATCTTTTTTCACTCATGTTTAATAGAATATAAATTCGAGAAAACGCATCAATGATACGACCAATTGCTTTGGCGACATCTAAAAAAAATGAGCAAAGATGATGCTTACCACTCCTTGACTGATAAGATACTCCACTATAGTCATATGTCCATTCGCTGCGGCCATATGAAGGGCTGTGAAGACAAAGAAAAATATAAAACAAACCAATGTTCAAAGAATCAATCTTTCATGGAGATATAAGAGCACACAAATGTAAATGCTGTGTGTTTTTTTTCCAAAGGAGTAGGAGAACGAGCTAGTAGAATTCGAACAAAACCGGAACTTTAAATCTGTAAGTTATAAAAACCTGTTCGGCCTTGTGAATCGCGAGAGTCAAGAGAGACACCATGAGAAGCCAAGCTTCGGAGATCATCGAGATCATTGTATCTAGCAGCCTGTCATTCAATCAAACAATAAACTCAATTTACTAAAACAAAGATGACCGAATTAAGAAGTAACTCAGAGGACGCAAACCTAGAACTGAATAAAAAAACCAACAAAAGTGGGAAAGAGAGACGCAATGAACGGAAGAAGAAATAATATAAGAAAAGGGGATTTTAGAGATTTTGAAGGGACGGAGACAGACCTCGAGCAAGTCCTCAACTTTCTCTGCTTCCACGACCGTTTCTGCTCCCATCTCTCCACCGGACACAACTAATTCCAATCTGAGGGTTTCAGTCTGGGTGGCCTCTTCTTCTGGGGTTTTTGTCTTTTCGGAAATTAAAAAAAAAAAACAAAAATTAGGAATTAAAAAAGAATATACACTTTATATTCAAAAAGAAAATAATATAAATGAAAAATAGAAAAAGCGTAAACCGGTAGGTTATTAATTGGGGCGCATCTTAGCACCGCGGAATTACTGGTGTACAAGTGCCCCCAGAGTCGTGATAATTTTTAGGGTCTTTCTTGTTTCTCTATCTACATCGAATCTCCTACGGAGGTTCCCGATTCCTCTTTCTCTAGGTGTCCGAACCATTCTCATATCACTTCCCCTCTCTGAAACTCGACTCTTGCTCGTCAGATTACTTTGATTAGGGTTTTCGTCACTTTTTCCTCTTTTTACTTAATCTTTCGTTTTCAGATTCCGCCATGAGCTCCTCGATCCAGATCGTTGATGATAAGCAAGTGGAAGCCTTGTCCCTTGGCGATCAGGTTTTGTTTCCCCCTGATTGATTAATTTCATCTTCGTTTCTTGTTCGCTTTGTGCTTCTGTATTCTCCTTTCTGTCTTGATCTGAAAATTAATGGTTCTCATCTCTTCACCTCAATATTCCCCTTATGTACGTGGGTTAGCTTAAATTTTGGATCTTTGGTTGAACTTTGGTTTCTTTTTTTTTGGTTTCCACATTACAATCTTAGTTTCCTTTAGGACGATGTTGATGATCTCATCTGCCCCTTAGTTTTACTTCACAAGGTTAATTTTCATGTTGTGGTTTTCTGTGTTTAGGATGTAAAGAAGACTGAGCTAATCGGCAATGAGCTGAGTTTCGGGAACCATGGCGGGTGTTGTGCTATATGCTTGGATACAATACCTCTTCAAGAAACAGCTATGGTCAAAGGATGCGAACATGCTTACTGGTATGTATATGATCGATTCTTGGTTATTCCAGAGCTTTCTTGATTTTGTTCTATAGTGATCTAATTTTGCCAGTATGCAAGTCTTTTTCCGTGATTTTCTTTATTAATTCATAGCCCGATGCTACTACGTTACTTCTATTTGTTATTAGATCAATTTTAGTATTGTAAGAAACTTGGTGTTGCGTCTTTTTTTTTGCGTTTCTTTCGTTTGATTCTGTGTTCAGATAATGTATGTTTGATTAGTATCGAAATAGGACTAACATTGAGACTCTCTTTTCGTTTTTAAGAGGTATGATTCATTTCTATCTATATATAGTGTGACGTGCATCCTCCGCTGGGCTAGTTACAAAGAGAAGCATACCTGCCCACAATGTAAGCATCCTTTTGATTTTCTCAATGTCCACCGCGCTCTTGACGGGAGGTAAATCTTCCATCTTCATTTATGTTTGCTTCCATTTGCTTGACTGGCTCCGACTGTCTTTTATCTGTGTTTCTTCCTTTGTAACTAACTCTGTCATACTTCACTGCAGCGTGGAGGATTTTATGTTCGAGGAGAGCGTATGCCTCCTATTGAGAGCATCGTGGTTTCAGCCACTAGAAGCAGTTGAGCGGGTCTCGTACAATGACATTGACAATTATGATTTCGACATTCCACCCGAGTATGAGGAGGAAGACGAAGATGACATTGACGAGTTTTATTTGCACGGCTCAAGTCTTCGTTTAGGAAACAGGAGGTGGGGTGACAATGGTTTTGTCAGATCAGGCCGCCAAGAAGCAAGGCCGGCGGTCCAACATAAGCACCGAGGTGGTGGCCAAGCTTCTGCCTCTGAATCCGGCTCTTCTTCCTCACGTGAGCCAAAGGAGAAGACTAGCAGTCCAGCAACAGGCAGGCGTGCGAAGAGGGCAATGAAGCGTGAAGCTGCAAACAAAGCTGCGGAAGCAGTAGCAGCTGCAAAGCACGAGGCTCTTTTGGTTAGGTTGGGAAGGAAGTGAGTGTAGTTGTATCTCTGTAATTAAATCAACCCTCCAAATCCTAAAATCCACTGACTTCCATACATGAGACTCTGTACAGCAAGTAGAATTTAATAATGGTCGAACGACAAAACTTGCTTGTCTTTGTCGTCGAAGATACTTTGTTAGAGTTTATTCATTTAATCTTACAACCTTTCTTGATCATTGGTTTGATGAGTGAGACACTATTGGTTATATGATGTGAAAGTTGATCATATGGAATGAGGATTAAGTGGATATGGTAATGATGATCATGAAGAGTGGGTTTTGGTGGGGTCTGCCATTGACTTTGGCCAATTTTTGGGTGGTGCAGGCTGCAATGTAAAGCAATATCAAGGTTACAAATTAAAAGATTTTTATTTATACAATATAACTGATTCACAAACAAAAATAAGACATCTCGATCCCTTACCTACCCCATTAAGACCATGGAATGATTAGTCCATGTCAACTTTGTTGACCAAGATGGATTGTTGTTGTTCTTCGCAGTTATCAATTGAACCGGCTTTGAGCTGTTTGATCGAATTGCTGTGGGTGAAGTACTGAAGTGGGTGGGTTACTAAGATCTATAGAGATTAGCAACGATGACGTCACGCTCTGTTTTTTCCTTCATTTCGGTCTTCATAATGATCATGTTTGTCATCATAATCTGCTTTTTATCTTCTTGAAATTGATCTGTTTTGTTCCATTGATTCTCCACCTACCATATTACTCTTCCATTCAATGCTCCTGAATTTCCTCAAAGCAAAAGCTCCCCTTGCTTCACCAACACTTCTCTGTCTCTCTCCCTCTAGCTCTTCTCATGACTTTCCTTTGAGGTCATGCTACTGTTCAACCTCCTTTTAAACGTTAACTCATCATCTACAGCTTTTCCTTTGTTTTCTTGATGATCCTGTGAAGAAACAAAACAGCCATTTCTTTGATCATCTCTATCTTTTTTCTCCTATGGAATCTCTGAAGCCAGCTTCTTCTTCTAGGTTCTGCTACCATCAAGGCTTCTCAGGCGTTCTCCAAGTGTTTGTTCACAACGCAAGAAACATCCACAACATCTGCATCTACGATAATCAAGACGTCTACGCCAAGTTCTCTCTCACATACAATCCTGACGACACCATCTCCACCACAATCGTCCACAGAGCTGGCAAAAACCCCGAATTCAACCAGAAACTTATGATCAATGTGAACCAGATAGAGGCTGCAGTTCTCAAATGTGAGATCTGGATGATGAGCAGAGCCAGACATTACATGGAGGATCAGCTTCTTGGTTTCGCTCTTGTCCCAATCTCAGACATCATAGGTGAAGACAGTGTCACTCAAGACTACAGTCTCTCATCCACTGATCTCTTCCACTCACCTGCTGGAACCGTGAAGCTCACGCTTTCGATCGTTACCCCTTCACTTGTCGCTACTTCTTCATCTTCATCCAATCCCAAGATTAACACTTCGATTTCTTCCGAGGTCGTGTTGCTTAACCCGCAAGTCTCAGAAACAGTGGATTACACGAGGATTGAGTTCCCTGACATCAATGTTGTTAACGAGAACAAACAGATGGTTACAGAGTACTTCAATGGATTGGGTGTCAGATCCGGAACAGCTTCTTTTCTGTGTCTAGGACCAACACATTTGGCAGAACCCGACATAACAATGGTGTGCTTGGAAGACGAGAAAGAGCTTGACGGGAATGGAAGTTTTATGGCTTCGTCTTCAACAACAACAAGCTTAAGCGACGATAAGAACACAGCAGATTCAAACGAGAAAGAGAATGGAGAGATGACAGAGGTATTAAGAAGAAGAAGGAAAGAAGGGGAAGAAGGTGATGAGGAAGAGAAGAAGATGAATGTAGAAACAGGGGAAACATCGATGCAGAAACAGATAGCAGAGATGTATATGAGAAGTATGCAACAATTCACAGAGTCATTAGCAAAGATGAAGCTTCCCATGGATCACAACAACAATAACAACACTGAAACTCAGATTCAGAATCGGAATAATAATAATAATAATAACGATAATAACAATAATGGAATGGAGAAGAAAAAAGAAGGGTCTCGTGTCTTTTATGGAAGCAGAGCCTTCTTTTAAAGGAATCAAGAACTCTTTTTGTTGTTGTTGTTGACATTTTAGCTTCTTCGCTGATCGAGAGCTCTCTATGTTGCACTCAGATGATATTCCTGTAACCAGATTTTAATATTTAGTAACAAAAATCTAAACAGAATATTGAAATTGTGAAACAAAAGGTTATATCTTTGTAAACCGACTCCTAACGAAAAGACTAAACCCAATAGACCGATAATGTGTAGCTCCTTGTGGCCCATTAAAAGCCCAACTAAAATTTTCAATTTATTGTCTTTTAACATTCGCCCAAGTCTCTCTCTCTCGCTTTACTTGACGAGGTGAACTGAGAATATTGAAAGCCGACTTAAAATGGATTCTGTACCTCCGGCAAACGAGTCGCCTCCGTCGACGACGGCGTCAAACGTCGGAAACCTAGTTCCTTTCTACTCAAATTACCTTCGGAATCGCGTTGCTTCGTTGATTCCTAATTGTAACTCAATTCTTGTGGGGAAATTCTCCAATCTGTATCGCCAAAGCTTTACGAAAAAACGACATGTATCTTTCCCTCTTCCTCTACCGTCTGACTTCCCATGTTCTGCCACGTAAGATTCATCTCATGGTCTTTTGGTAGTTTTCTTACTTTCTGCTTTGATGATCGCTGAGAGTCAGGCCTTTGGCGAAAGACTAGTTCTTTTGTTCTGACTTTCTGAGTTGATTTCTTCAGCAATATCTCGGCGGATACGTCTAGGATTTATCTTGTTTTGGAGGAAATAATGGCTGACGTCCTCTCTAACCTGCATGATATCCAGAAGAGTTTAGATTTTTGGCAATCTAGAGCTGAGGTGAATCAACTCAACATTCCATTTCTGAAATTTACCTTTTTTCTCTTTCACTTGACTTTGTAGTACGCATCTTCCATCTGAAATCCTTCTCGTGCCATTGTTTTTTGATCGTATTGAACTACAGGGCTCTAATGCTCGAAAAGCTTACTTCATGATCTTCGAGAGAGGACCAGTAGCTTTTGTGAATGAGACTACGAAGCTCGTCCGCAAAACTCTCAGTGAGGATTCTGCCATGCAGCATCTTTGTCAGTCATCTTCATCTCACATGTCCCATAGGATGCGGGTCTTGATGGAGCTAAGATCTGCACTCGCTTCCTTTCTTGCTCAGGTTATCATTATAAAGTTCTGTGCTAGTTTACCACTGTTTTGCACGGTTCTACATACATACTAATCTCACTACTTTCAATCTCTTCTCTAGCTTTATGTGGAATTGGATAAACGTGGTGAAGATCTTCTGAAGAATCCAGAAAAGTCAATGCCATCCTTGTTGGCTGTTATCAATCAACTGTTTTCAAACTTGGAGGCTTCTTTCACCCATTTACATGCTGCGCGTGAGGTAAGCACACTGAATTTTTGCTTTGCGTTGACAAGACCTTCATTTCTCTGACTGACCCACCCTCTATCATTGTGATGGCCCTGATTCTTCTGTTTCTACATTCCTATTACTCCTTTATACTGATTTGCATCACATTTGCAGTCTGATTCTTCTATTGATGGAAGTTACCCAATGCCTCTCGTGTTTGATCCATTGCCTGAAGTTAACGAGGAAGGATCCCAGTGGACCGATTGTGAACTTACAGATGCAATCAACCTGGTTCATATGAATTTGGAAAAACTCAACTCATATTTATCAGTTATGGTAGGTGTGGCTGTAGTTTATGCATCATTGGCCATTTTTCTTATTGACACAAAATCACTATGTAATGACAAACATCTTTTATTCGAATTCAACTCTGAGATTCTTCCTTCTTCCATTTATTTTTAATAGGTTGGCAAACATCGGAAGCCAAGGAGGATGACCCTGTACTGGGTCCGATATACATGTGGTGCAGTTGGGCTTTCTGTGTTTTCTCTATGGCTACTACGCCATAGTAGTTTGATGGGAAGTTCTGACATCGACAATTGGATTCATGATGCAAAAGAAGCTACAATGAGCTTCTTTAGTGATCATGTTGAGCAACCGGTTTGTTTTTAACCTTCCTCAGATTTTAAATGAGAACAGTAACTTTTCATCCGGGTCCAAATGGCTTGTTGCATAAAACTAGTCAAGGATTGGAAACACAGTAAAAAAGGTTGGCTAGTGCCACTCTCAGTTGTTCTTAACCAAAATGGATGTGTGGCGAGTTAAGATGATTGAGTTATCAGTCTTACTTGGGATTTTGTTAGCCTGGAATGTTCTAATTTAGTCTCCTGATCTTGCAGCTGCTTGCCATTAGGGATGAGCTTTTTGATACTTTCCGGAAAAGGCACAAGGGTGTTATGGAAACCGAAGAAGTGCAGCTGACGCAAGATTCACTACATAGGTATTCATTTCCTTCTTGATGTTTTTCTTATCCTGGTTCTATTTGCTTGCTATTGTATATGTGCGTGCATAGTTCCCTTTACACTATAGCAATTCATTTGTTATATTCATATGGAGTTCACTGATCTAGGGTTTCAAATAATCACAACCAAAAATATCTGTAACCATTCATTAGGTGCTTATTATTTTTGGCTGCATTCCTAATTTTCTATTTGCTATACAGAATGCTGAGGAATTTCTGCGAGCAGGCTACGCGTGAAAAGGTCCCAGATAATGCAACCGATCAGGAGATGCTTGAAGTTGTTATGAACCGGTACAACTCTGTACATTAATTTTTGTTAGGCAGCTAAAGGCACATTGAATTGCATTTACCAAGACTACATTCTGCATTCATTTAGGCAACGAAATAATTGACGCTTTATTCGTTTTGCATTTTAATCTTGGCTAATGATTAATGAACAACAAATATGGACGTTTTCTCATGACTTTGAAGAATAATTTCCTTTGATAGTTACCACAAGATAGAAGTTCATCACATGAGATGTGGGTATAGATATGAATTTTGCATTCTAATTTCAGGTATGAAAAGGAACTTGTGCACCCTATTCACAACCTCCTTAACGGAGAGCTTGCCCGAGGTTTGCTTATCCAGGTAATTTTTAAGTTCTTGGCATGAAGCTGTAGATTACTGTTTGTGAGATTCTAATTACATCAAATTGTTTGTATTTCAGGTCCAGAAGCTTAAACTGGATATAGAAACGTAATTCCAGTAAACCAGTAGCTCTCAGTTAACTGTATTAGATCTCTTAATCGTTTTGTGTATAACTGAAATTTTTTCTCCTGCAGAGCGATGCTTGAACTCGATCAGATACTTCGTGCAAATGAGATAAACTTTGCCATTCTAGCTGCTTTACCTGCCTTCTTTCTCAGCCTTGTCTTGCTCACATTGCTTCGGACATGGCTCAAACAGGTGAGGAGACTGATAATTCAAGCCAAACCAAATGTGATAGTGATACATATATGTGGTTCAGTTTTTATATTCATGAGACTCCGTGTACATACTCAATAATGCAGCTATTGTTATCTTCATTCCATTTGATTACACTGGTATGAATAGGATAGCAGAGCTCAAGGACGAGGAAGAATTGCGCGTATTCACAGGAGACTACTTGTCGTTGAAATTGAAAAGAGGATTATGCAGTATCAGAGCTACATTGAACAAGGACGTGTAAGATGTTCACTATTGTAGTTTTTTCCTTATATTTTAATCATTTTTTATGGGGTCTCATAAGAAATCATGTAAAAAGTTACTGGCTGTTTCTTGATGCTTTATAGGATAAGGATGCAGAAACCGTATTTGGTTTGCTGATATACAGCCTTGAGCGTCTGTACCGGGTTGTAGAGAACCCTGCAAAGGCAAGCGGCGAGTGGGATTTGTAAGTTTTCATTCTGCTCCCATCAAACGTTTAGCTGAAAACAATTATCAATCATAAAGTGGTTATATCAAAGTAAGCAAAAGCATTTTCTGCTCGAAATGATTGATCTAAACTCTTAAGCTAGTATGTGATAACGGTACAAAACTGACTGATGTGTCCCTTTTTAGATATTTTGTGTTTGTGGCATGTTTGCCAGAACTGACTGATGTGTTTTTTATAAACAGAGTGAAACAAGATCTGATCGAGTTAGGAAGGCCACAGCAGCAAACGTCGTACAAACTGACGGTGACCCAACGACTAGTAACGGTTTATGACTGCTTGCTTCCCACTCTGAAGCGCCAATAACGTATCACGGGTTCTTTGATCTCCCTTTACGAAATGCCAATTTTATTTAGTTACTCCTCCAGCAATGCTAATGCTGCTTGACAGCCTTTTTGGAGTTTTTAGCTGGTGATTTTAGCACCAACCAAAGCGCTTTTTCCCCCTTTGAGATGGTTAAGCAATGTTACACTTAGGAGATAGTTTTGAAATTGACGATGTGGGTTTCCCCTTTATTGCAATTTCACACATGTTTTTGTGGTCTTGTATGACGCGTTGGTGTCAATGTCCTCCAACCATTTTCAGTTTCATTCCATCGCTAGTGAATCGGGTGTCAAGTTAATTTCCCGGGATGAGATATTTTATGTCCAGGCTAAATAATACCCGACAATCCAATCTTCTCACTGTAGCTCTGGGGTTGGTAGAATCAGAGAGTTATGACTTTGGGGTCTGTAAACAGAACAATCACACAAGATCTGAACTGTGGGTCTCGTGTTTTGTAATGGATCTGCCTTTTTTCCAATTTATCAACTTGGTGTTGGTGATGGTAACTGAAGAGCTTTAAACCAATATAGACTAACTAGATGTGTCGAATCATGTGGATTTGTGGACCCCAGTACGATCATAAAACATCGACATTATATATTTTTATAAAATTCATCCAACGCGACATTTTTCATGTATAAAGCGAAGTATCCATATCATAAATATTTTCAATCACTAGCTAAGCTTACTTTTTTTATTTGGTGAAAAGCTAAGCTGACTTTAAAAAAAGAAAAAAGTGAAAGAAACCATGAGTCTTGCTACGGACGTGAGGGATTTTGTGGTGAACCAAAGGAATGGAGTAAAAGGGCTCGTCGACTCTCTGAAACTAACGACACTTCCATCTCCATACATTCAACCTCTTCAAGAGCGCCTCACTTGCGACAAAATCCTCTCATCATCGTCACAAATCCCGGTCATCGACGTGTCCAATTGGAATGACCCGCACGTGGCTAGAGATATCTGCGACGCTGCGACTAAGCTCGGGTTGTTTCAGATAGTGAACCACGGGATAGCTCCGGCGGAGTTGAAGGCTTTGATTGCGGCGGCGCGTGGGTTTTTCGAGTTGCCAGCGGAGGAGAGAGGAAGGTACTGGAGAGGGAGTTCCGTATCGGAGACGGCGTGGCTGACCACTAGTTTCAATCCTTACAAGGAGAGTGTTTTGGAGTGGAGAGACTTCCTCAAGTTTGAGTTTCTTCCTCAACGACATGGCTTCACTGCCACGTGGCCTCCTGTCTGCAAGTAAGTATAGTATTTAATCTGTAAAGTGTAAACAACAACAATTCGGTACGATTTAGACGTTTAGTTTTATCAATTTAATTAATATTAAAAAAACGTAAAAGTATAATTTATATTACATCTTTGTGATACAGTGACAACTAACACCTATTTTTAGTATATATAATTAGAAATAGTACATTATTAATTTATATTTGGTTGGGTTCAGTTTCATTTGTCTTTATATTTTTGTCGTAAATTATGAGATGGTTTTACAATTTTGTATAGGGAACAAGTGACAGGCCATTTCAAGAGGATCAAACCAATCGCCAATAAGATCTTAAACATACTCATCAACAACCTAAACTCAACCATCGACGAGTCTAATAAACAAACACTAATGGGAACAATGAGGATGAATTTCAACTACTATCCGGAATGTCCTGAGCCAAGCCTCGCCGTAGGAACTGGTCGCCACTCAGACATCAACACCCTCACTCTCCTCCTCCAAGAGGACGGTGTCTTAAGCAGCCTTTACGCTCGAACCACCGAGGACGGGGAAAAATGGACTCATGTCCCTCCGATTCCGGGAGCAATTGTCGTTAATATTGGAGACGTATTACAGATCATGAGCAATGATAGGTATAGAAGCGTGGAGCACTGTGTCCTGGTCAATAAATTTTGTAGCCGGGTTTCCATTCCGGTTTTCTGTGGACCGGTTCATGATTCGGTTCTCGAGCCGTTACCAGAAGTGTTAGAGAACAATGAGGTGGTTCGGTATAGAAAGGTTGTGTACTCGGACTACTTGAAGGGGTTTTTCGAAAGACCCCACGATGGCAAGAAGACTATTCAGTCGATCAAACTATGAAGATGTGGTTTAAATCAGACCAAGGCTAAATAACTGTCTATCTCTCTTTTGTTTAATATTTATATAAAGAGATAGCAATATTTGTTTGATCCTAGAATCCAGTCCTTGTTTAAAAATGTTATTTTCACGCAACCTTTGAATAAGTAAAGAATCCTTCAGAATCAATTTAAAGACAATTATGAAAAGATTGTCGTTACCATTGTGGTAGCGGAGTGGCCCATTTTGGGCGTGATACATATTGGTTACACTGTGTGGTGGTCAATGAGTTGTTAGTCATTTGTATTTGTGTCACGGGAAAAGGCTAAAATGTCACATGCACAAGAAGGGTCCAATGTTTTTGAGTTTTTCTATTTCTAATAATCCATTGTGGGAAACTAGACTAATCCATACGGTATATAGAAGAAAACTAGAGTATTTTTGTAAGTTAAGACTTGTACAATGATCAAAGAGAAAGCTAGCGCCAAACGGTGGAGGTCGATAGTTGGTACGACGCGAAGCCTAACCTAGACTAACACTTTTTTATGCCTCCACGCTTCTTAGTAAATCAAATCTTTTTTTTTTGTTTCCCATCATTTTTCTTGAACACAATGTTCTAAAATCGGCCGCTTTGGCTTCGCACAGGGAGTCCAAGTATCTGGATATCCGTTTTTGTATTAATCAGATCGATCAAAACAGTCATTCGTTATAGTAACATTTTAAAACATTTGTGATGCAGTTGATGAAAAATTGGAAATTAATCAAACCTTTAACAGGGTAATACCTGTATGACTCTGAATGGGGAGACGGGGTGACGAATAGATATCAAACTGAGCTAACTTTTTCCTAAAAAGTAAATAAAATATGCAATAGAAAGCAGAATTCAGGAGAGTGGGGGTGACCACCTGAGACCACGCTTTCGTGATTCATGCATGTCGTCCATCATTCACAAGTTAAATTAACGTGATAATGAATATATAAGTTTAAAGGGTACAGTTAACACAAGGTTAATTTTCTGGTTTATTAGGTGTTTAATGACAAATTCATTTTTCATAAGGTGTTTAATGACAAAGTCATTTTTCAATTAAATATTCGCACGGTTTCACTAAATGTCACTGGCTGATCTTGCTCGAGTATGATTGCTCTATTTTATCAACTAGCGTATCATCAGTTAAACTAATGTATTGTCGATTAATAAAATATCATCAGATTAACACAGCGTGTTATTCAGTAAAGATAATGTGTCATCGAGTTATGGAGTAAAATAACGTGTTCTAACCTTACAGGTATTTGTTTAAAAATCGCATGAAATATAATTCGAGAATACAATCTAAAGTTCTAAACTCTTACCCAAAAGTTATTTGCCTACTTAAAGAAGAAAGATTATTTGCCTATCTTATTAGAGTATTTTAATATAGTACCCATTAATAAATGAGACAAACCTCTTTAACCAATCAATAATAAATTTCATAACATTTTTTTTATATTTGTTTTTGACTTTATTCAAATACAAAACATACAATTTTGTGATTTTATAATACTTTTGTTTATTTACAATAAATCATATTCTATATATTATAAAATTACTAAACAATTTACTGATATTAAAATATCTACCTACACACTAAATTGTTTAACGATCTAAAATGTTTTTAAAAAATCAATCCTAACGTCCGTCCTCTGGGCTGTGGTGGAGCGGCATAATTGAAACCAGTGACGTGAATACCCATAACGATTAATCATAGAGTAAAGAGTTTTTAGTGGGAGATCGTCCTTGCATAATCTTTATCTAACGTCCAGGTTAGTGTTATTTTGATTGGATCTGGTACCTATCTCTTTCATTGAGATTTCGTTTGATTGTGGACCCGTGGTTCAATTATTACTACAATTTGGCGTTTTATTGAGTCAAAAATCAAAACCAAAACCAAGCTTAGTATGTTTATTGGGTCAAAAATCAAAACCAAGCTTAGAACTGCGTGCAGACTGTTTTTGGCTTCGATGACGATGTACATTTTTATCTCCGTCCTGCCAGCACAAGCTACATAAGAAAGTCCGAAATGAACAAGCAATACCAAAGATACTTCTTTTCTTTTCTGAGAAGTGACTCCCGTAGGGTAACAAACAAACAAACAATATATTCTTGGCATTGATCTAAAACGAAGCTTTTAGAATCTAAATCACAACAAGTTTCACATCTCTTATCAGGTATACAACTGCATGAACCTAATAACAAAATCTAAATAACTCATCCCTCACTCAGCCCCCTGTTTCACCCATGAATCATTGTGATGCCATCGCCAGAAACTGTCAATAGCTTCCCTTTTTTATTTAACGTAATGAGCTATGACAAATCACAGCTTTGCAAGAGAGATCATCATCAATGAGCCACAAGTTCAATTCCGCAAGTTTTGTCCGAATGATATTGGAATCAACCTCAGGTGACCAATACACCACCGGTTTGCCATCTCCCAACGATTGGTTTACGCTGTTGGCATTGGTATTCTCTGCAATGCTCATCGTCTCTACTGTCTTAATCATCATCTTTCCCTTTCGCTCCACTAGCTCTTTCACTAGACGAATAAAATCTAGACCTTGTTTCGGGGATGGATTCTTCGTTGCTGAGGATACGATACTCTGCACAAGCTCATTGCTCCATAACTTTTGAGTGACCGATGAAGACTGAACAATCAATATTCCAGAGGTTTCCCCGATATAAAAGTCGTACTCTGATCTGAGTCTGTCAAGGAGTGGACCCTTATCCACCAAAAGCGCATTACTTGAAAGTACCCAGGTGCTGTATCCAAGTCCTAAGCATTTCTTAAC
This sequence comes from Sisymbrium altissimum, assembly GCA_900406495.1. Taxonomy (NCBI): domain Eukaryota; kingdom Viridiplantae; phylum Streptophyta; class Magnoliopsida; order Brassicales; family Brassicaceae; genus Sisymbrium; species Sisymbrium altissimum. The sequence goes on along the minus strand of OVBI01000550.1, from coordinate 43,861 downwards.
AACGTAAGCATTGCCCACAGCCTCCTTGACTGAGTTTGGGTAAGAAGTTGTGCTTTTTGCCAACTTGTCGAGAAACATATCCGCATCAATGACAGGGTGTCCCCTTCTTGAAAGATCATAGAACAAGTCAGAGCTAGGGCCAATAAAAATGTGGTTTTGAGTATTGAGCTTCTCGAAATGGCAGAGCAAGTTCCTGATAAACATCTTGTCTGCAGCAAATAGACTGACCAGAATTATGGTTCTCTCTCTCTGCACAGAAGGAAGGACGGTGCCAAGCTCATCCAGGTGCCTCACAATTCTACCGGGAACAACTTCACTGAAACAGTAATCGTACCACTTAAGGTTGCTCAAGGGTTGGAGTTTCAGAAAATCAGAAGTGATGGAAGTTTTATTCAGCAACTGCGAATCTGGCCCAACGGTTTTTCCATAGTTAACACCAGCATCCCTGTGAGAGACACTCAAAGCCCCCTCATTTGGGAAATTGGTGTAGATGTTAAAATAGCCACGAGAGTGAATAAACTTGATGAACCAAGGTGTCCATATTCGTTCTCCCATCCTCTTATACCATCCACTCGTCACCTGAGCAAACATGGCAGACAAACAAACAAAATGAACTTGGAATTTACAAATTATGAAATCCATCCATGAGGAAGATGGTAGTGACAGGTTGGAAGTTTACCATGCCGTCAAGGAAAGGCTTCTTGTCGTTGGATTTGTGGTCGTCATACCATAGTCTGAACTCTTTCCAAGGCTTTGGGAAGAGTAGCTGTCCCCAAGTTCCCACCAACTGGTATAAGAAAACATTTGATTTGGGATCTAAGTGGAGTTTGTTTCCACGTTTACCTGCATTTTGACCACTACATATATCAGTGACGATTGCAGACATTGTTTAGGATGTGACAAAAAGACTACGCATGAATCCTCCTAGAGAACTCATACTCAGATCCGAAAGAAACGAAATTTATCAATGGTAACTCATACTCATACTTAGGAAGGAAAATGGTACCTGGAACGAACCTTGGTCTCTGAAGCGAAGCTCCATAGACGGAAGGGTTGAAATTGGAATGATCAAAGTAGTAGTTACGAATCACGCTTTCGAGAAACGCGTAGTAAAGCGGAGAAAGCTCAAGATCATCTTCAACGACGAACGCAAATTCGTGATCTGAGCTGGGCCACCAAGCTTCCAGCCACTGCCCCTGCAAGCCGGCGTTGGCGGTCCGATAGTGAACCAGTTTTGCCCCAAATCTCCACTCGAAGTTATCAACAAAAGCGAGCATCTCCTTGGCGCTGTTCAAGTGAGCTTCCACCGATTTATCCAGTGAGAAATGATCCATGTAGACGTGGAGGTGAACGCGTCCTGTGGCGCCTGCAACGCCGTACTCGGCGGCGGCAAGAGACGCGAGACAGCGGGAGAGAGAATGGAGACGGTCAAAGGTGAGGACTTTGATGAGGAAAGTGTAAGGAGGGACATGGCCGTGATTACGCCGGAAAGTAGTTCCTCGTTCGGCGACAGAGTGCGTGGTCTCGGAGACGAGGACGAGGAGAATGATGACGGATATACAGAAGACGAAAAGAAGGAGAGGAAGTAGCTTCTTCTTCTTGGGTTGCGCAAATACCATCATCATCGCCATGGATCGATCACACACACAGCTTCGATTCAGAAACAAGGCGAAGATACTAACTAACTCGAAATAATGGGCTTCAAAGACAATCTAAAGACGAAGCCCAAATCACGCCCAATAGACGACAACCCGATCTTATCATTTAACTAATTCATATTACTATTTTTAATATCTACTTTTAATCTAGAGATAATTAGCAAGATTTAAAATTTGAAAAATATATTATTTATTTAATTTTTTGAAAACTACAATTATTTATGTATAATAAGATTATTTTGACCTTTAATTTAATAAATAAAATTTAAAATTCGAAATATTAATATTTTAATTAATTTATCAGAAATAAATATTAAAATTTACAATTAGATAACATTTGAAATATTTTAAAATTTATCTCTAATAAAAAATGTTTTATTAATTTTATATAAATAGTCTACCTAAATTTTTTATTATATTTATTATTTAGTTATTTTTAAATTAAATAATTCTTTTGATCAATTATAAAATTTTAAAGAATTAGGTTTAAATAAAACTTAGCCAAAAATAAAATTAACATATTTTATTATTTACAAATGCATAATAATAAAATGGTTGTAATAATCAACAGTTTTTAAAAAGTCAGAAATTGAAAATTTAAAAATACAAAATTTAAGATATCAAACTCCAATTAAATTCAGATATTTATAATTTAAAATAAAATATTTAAATAGTAAATATGTATTATTCATTTTATATATTTATTTTTATAAGAAAAATAATTTAAATATTCAATTTATTAAAAACTTTAATTAGATTAAATTAGTTATTTCATTTACATAGAAGTGTAATTTTCAAAAATATTAAAAAATGATATAATTTTTAAAATATAATCTCAAGCATTTATCCAAATTTCTTTTTTAATCTAAAATAAGTTTATTTTACCAAGCACTCTAGACATCAGAGCCCCTATCTATAGTACCGGACTCGAGTTCCATGAGAATGACATCAGAGCCCCTATCTATAGTACCGGACTCGAGTTCCATGAGAATGGCATAAGAAATTTATTATATATTATATATATAATTTATTTTTTTGTTAAAATATAATTTTAAAATATTTAAAATATATAAATTAAATAATTTATATAAATAATTATAAAATTATATAAATATTTTATTTTGTGTGAAATGCAGGATACTACCTAATAATCTTATTAATTATTAATTTTAAGGAATTAATTAATTAAACTTATGAAACCGACAATTACAATCCAATTATAAATATGTAGTCCCACATATATCTCACCGAACGGGGCATCTAGAAAGTTGATATTTCACCATCCAACGGCATCATAGAATTAATCATAGCCGTTGGATGAAGCTATCGTTCCCATTATTCTTTGAATAAATAAATTTCACTCACCCCTCTCTTTTACTCAGTAGATCGAGCCACCGTCGTCTTCAATCTCATCTCACCGGGAATCTCTGCATTTTCTTAACCGTGAGTTACTTTCTCTGTTAGGTATCGTTGTGTGTTGTTGTCTCTCTACTGAAACTTTGATTGAATCCTATTTCCGCTCTTGATCTGTTTCATATTTGTTCCGATTTCGTCTTAACTTCAATTTTTGGTTCGGAAATGTGAGTAGTGAACTAGTGATCTTGGTTTGATCTGTGGATCGCGAGATGTAGTTGTTGACATTGGATCTGATTCGGGTTGTTGATTACTAAGATGAGATCCTTGTTTGGTTTCAGATGAGAGAAATCCTTCACATTCAAGGTGGCCAATGTGGGAACCAGATTGGTTCTAAGTTCTGGGAAGTTGTCTGCGATGAGCACGGGATTGATCCCACTGGTCGTTACACTGGAAACTCTGATCTGCAGTTGGAGCGTGTTAATGTTTACTACAACGAGGCATCCTGCGGAAGATATGTTCCCCGTGCCATTCTCATGGATCTCGAGCCCGGTACCATGGACAGTGTCAGAACTGGACCTTATGGTCAAATCTTCAGACCCGACAACTTTGTTTTCGGCCAATCTGGTGCTGGAAACAACTGGGCTAAGGGGCACTACACCGAAGGAGCCGAGCTTATTGATGCCGTGCTCGATGTTGTGCGCAAGGAGGCCGAGAATTGTGACTGTCTTCAGGGTAGGACAAGTTTATTGAAGGTCTTCCAATTCTGGTTTTCAACTCTTTCTTATAAATCTCATGTGTATGATTATTAATTTCTCAGGTTTCCAAGTGTGCCACTCGCTTGGTGGAGGTACCGGCTCTGGAATGGGAACTCTGCTCATATCTAAGATCAGGGAGGAGTATCCTGATCGAATGATGCTTACTTTCTCTGTCTTCCCATCCCCAAAGGTCTCAGACACTGTGGTCGAACCGTACAATGCCACACTTTCAGTTCATCAGCTGGTTGAAAATGCTGATGAGTGTATGGTTCTGGACAATGAAGCCCTCTATGACATCTGTTTTAGAACACTCAAGCTTACCACTCCTAGCTGTAAGTCCCTTCCACCTTCTTTCTTTTTCTTGTGAATCTAATACTGTTGTTTGGTAATAACACCAATGCGTCCTTCACACAGTCTACAATTACGTACGTATGATTCTTTCTGTCTCATCTGTTTTTTGATGGTTTTGACTGCAACAGTTGGTGATCTGAACCATCTGATCTCTGCAACCATGAGTGGAGTTACATGCTGTCTTAGGTTCCCGGGTCAGCTCAACTCTGATCTGAGGAAGCTTGCAGTGAACCTCATCCCTTTCCCTCGTCTCCACTTTTTCATGGTCGGTTTTGCTCCTCTCACCTCCCGTGGTTCCCAGCAGTACCGGGCACTCACCGTCCCTGAGCTCACCCAACAGATGTGGGATTCAAAAAACATGATGTGTGCAGCAGACCCGCGTCACGGCCGGTACCTAACAGCCTCGGCGATGTTCCGTGGCAAAATGAGCACAAAAGAAGTGGACGAGCAGATGATAAACGTGCAGAACAAAAACTCCTCCTACTTTGTGGAATGGATCCCGAACAACGTCAAGTCAAGCGTCTGTGACATAGCGCCTCGAGGTCTCTCCATGGCATCGACTTTTGTTGGGAATTCCACATCTATCCAAGAGATGTTTAGGCGGGTGAGCGAGCAGTTCACTGCCATGTTCAGGAGGAAAGCTTTCTTGCATTGGTACACGGGTGAAGGAATGGACGAGATGGAGTTTACTGAAGCCGAGAGCAACATGAACGATCTCGTCTCTGAGTACCAGCAATACCAAGACGCAACTGCAGATGAAGAAGGGGAGTATGAAGAAGACGAGGACGAAGAAGGGGAGCTATTGGATCATGAGTGAAAATGCTATTGCCTATTGGGAGTACCACCGGTTTTTTCATATATAACCATCTCATGTGTCTTTTTTCCCCCGCCCCTTGTATGTTTTTATTGAGTGTTATGTCATTGTTTGTGATTTATCTGTGTGTAAAAGTGAGGTCAGAGCTCAATTTTTTTATATATGTGTGGTGTTATAAATGGAGTCCATTGTGGTTTTCTTATATATGCTCTTGCTACTCCAAATAAATCCGTCCCCGGATTAGAATTTAGTAATTTTTTGATCTTTTCTAATACGAACCAAAAGTAGGATTGGGCGTAGTAAATGAAAAGTATGTAATATGTACCCTGAGAAGTAAGCTCTTCTTTACGATCACTGTCCTAAGTAACAAAGTACAAACTCCCTAACTGTTGAAACTAATTGGGGGGGTTTTAGATGTGGTATATCAATGAATGATTATCTACTTGAACAATTCGTTTTTAATTGTTGATTCGTTTACACCTAGCTACATGCTAGTCAAATATTTAAACGTTTGTAGGCTAATTAAAAGCAAATCAAAATTAAAAGGATTATCTTGCAAATTTATAAATAAATGAAAATTGAAAATTTGCAAAGCGTGCGTGAAAGAGAGAGCAGAGCATTAAGGGTAGTTTAGAACAATTGAGATTTACGAGAGAGAGAGAGAGAGAGAATCGGAGGAGAAATCGAAGAGAAAAGGAAGGCATGGACGAGCAAGAGTTTCGTAGCCTCCTTCATCTCTTCCCCGTCGTGCGCTCTCGCGACCACCGTGTAAAGTCTCTCTTCCCTTTTTCTCCGGGAAAACTTCTTTTGTTGCTTGGTTCATCTGAAAACCCTAGTTTTCTAATTGTACGCGTCGAAAGGGCTTTTACTAGCAACTTTTAGGTCTTAGTTTGATCTTTCGTCCTCGAATCGTAACATTGTTTTACTGCAACAATCACAAATGTTCGCTGTATAAATCATCCAAGGCTTGATTCTCGTCTGATCCAGAGATTACTCGTTGGCTTCTTATATGTCACGGTTTATGGTAGTTATCATTTGAGATTTGCTTTGTTTTGGTTTCAGGCTGATTTAGATTCTTCAAGCTCAAAGCAATCAACTTCACAGTCATTGGTTGAGCGAGAGGTACACTTTCCTTTTTTTATTTTATTTAATTTTATTTGCTGATGATATACGATTTGAAGTGTGATGGAACTTGGAATCACTCAAAGCAGGTTAGTGTTGCTGACCCCAAAGACTTGAAAGACTCCAAGACTGATCAAGGTTATCCATCTTTTTCGTAGAATTTTGACATTTTATCCATTTATTTTAAGCTTTCGTTTTTGTGTCTTCCTTAGCTTAATTCGGATCTAGTTTTCACGTGATATGACCAATGACATGAAGCATCCATGCTCCTTTTTAAGCCACAGCGATATCTCACCTATTTTTTGCAATTTGCTCAACACATCCTTTTTTTCTTTTGATAGATACATTTACTTTCTGGGATAAACTCAAAACCGCTGCTGCCAACAAGGTATATTATCACCACCGACTTTTGTTCTAACCATTTATTTAGGGTTAAAGGCTTAAAGCTTCTACTTATACCAAACAAAGTTTTCCCCATCCTTATCGCATTTGATGGGAAACGAGACTTGTTACATCTTGACGTCTCAACTTAGATACTTTCACTGAAAGAAATGATTCTTTTTTCACCTCTGACTTTTTTTTGTTTCTTTCAATCCGGGATGTTAACTTGTTTTTAAAATGTTAATGAACATCACATCGTTGCAGGTTGGTGAGGTTGAAGCAGAGAGGTTTTGCAAGGCTTTCGAGAAACTCCACAATAAACTTGTATGTGTCACACACTCACGCATAATCTTCTAAAGACGAGTTATTGCAGATCGGTACTAATGCCTGGGACATTGGCTTCTCATGTGTCTTCGTTTCAGGTGTATGAAGAGTTGGATCCTGAAGCTGCAAAGCGATACTTATTAAACTCTTAAATCCATGTCTTCATTACAATATGCAACCAAAGGTTTGATTATGTGGAGATATTTCGACTCTCTTTTTGCTTTTTGATTATCGTAATTATGTATGAGTGGTCAAAGTTCTCTTCTCGTGTTCATCTAATTATGATTCTCGTCTTATATGGTAGAAAAAGTTATGTTTGGGACATGATTTCGATTCTTATGTGAAAACAGCAAGTCTTTCCCAAATTCTCCATAATTAATCGGAAATCTTTTATTAATTTCGTATCTCTCTCTTTTTTTTTAACATCCTTAGTTTTGTATATCTCTATGATTGTTAATTTCTCGTTTTTGATTTTTGATTTTGGTCTCTGGTAAATTAATTTCTTGTCCCTACATTTCATCTCGAATTTTCAATAAGAATGTAATCAGATTTGTTTTTTGTCTTTTTTTTTCCCGGTCGTATCTTATTCCGACAGTTCTCTTCTGTTTCTTACATATTTGCCACACCTAGTCAAATGTAAAGTCCTCGCAAAACGCATTGTGTATGATTTGCGGTAAATAAAATTATACTGTATACTACCAAACTGTTTCAGGTTAAATCGAAGTATTATTGTCGTCTCTGTTTACAGATGAAGTTCACATTTTGTATGTTTATAGAATTTTCTTTGCCTTACACCTGAGGTTAATTAGTGTATTACAAGGTTTCCATAATAAATCAGTGTCTTTATACAGCTTTTCTGTAATAGTGATAAATTATGCGTTAAACAAATAAAATAGTGAGAAAAATTGGAAACCAATTGTAGTTAATATTGTAAGCATGAAATTGCCTGCTGTAATCTTATATCTTTCACATCAAACTCTGTAAGAGACTAGCTTTATCATTATTTCAATTGAACAATGATGTTCATTTTTTTCTTTGGCATCAACAATGATGTTCATTTTATCATCATCAAAATATTCGTACCACACGAAATTTCCACCAGTTTCATATTCTTTCCAAAGGAAATAAAAGATAATCATGTTTATTATTAATCAACTAAGAACACTCGTCTTAATTAAATGAATATAATAGAGAAAGAAAACGAAGAAATAGCATTTACTATTTTCCAAGACTCGTTGTTCAACACTCTTACAATCTCATACCTCCAAATAGAACATAAGTTACAAATCACGGCATATCACGCACGATATAATGTATATCAGTGTAAGAAAAGTAAATAAATATGGTTTTTGTTTTGTTTGCACATATATATTTTATTCAGACAAAAATTCACAAAACTTATTAGAGCAAAAAAAGAAAAGAAAATTATCTATTGTGCAAAGGATTAGGACCTGTGAAGACCCTTCTCTTGTTATCTTCAAATACAGTTTCACCACCTTCATTAGTATATCTTGATCCTCTTGATGCATCATTGGAATTGCGATCATGAAGCTTTGGATCCAAAGCTCCAGGTTTTTTCAAGCTTCCATGGGTTGAGTGGTGAGGAATGTCAGAAGAGGACGACGATGAAGCTTTAGCGTAAAGAAACAGAAACAAAAGAAGAAGAAGGATGATAAAGGCAACAGTAGTTATGTGTTTCCGAGATTTTCTTCTAGAGTAGTAATTTCCCATCTCTACTAAATTTTCAAGATATATAGAGTTTCTCTAGAAGAGTTTGGATTTCAGATCAGAAGACATAAGAGGGAGTATAAGATCTGATCAAAATCTCTTAAGTTCTCTCTGAAAGTCTCTTAGAATGAGAAGAGAGGAATGAAAGTGATGGAAGAAAAAGCTAGGGGGCTTTTAACCTATGACTTGCTCCAAAAGTTTGTTGCCCTCCCTTTCTTTTTTCTTAATCGATCACGCTATAAAGATAATAAAGAGAATAACAACAGATTTTTGTAGTATCATTATATTTTTTTATAACTAAGCTTTGGTTGAATCATTTCCAAAGGTATTAGCTGGATTAATTGGGTAGTGGTACTAATTAAGTGTGGTTAATCTTTTACGTATAGTGGTTAATTTAGAGAGTAATGAGGGTGTCAAAAAGCATGTAGGTAGTAATTAAGTGAAGGGTCAAAGCAGAAAGAAATAGAAAAGGGAGAAGAAGGGGCCAAAAAGGGAATTGGAGTGATGATTCTAAGACTTAGCTTTCTTTGGGGAAAATGATGTTGTCTTCACTCCCTTTTTCATTGTGTTATTCCTCACCCACATTTACACTCACACACATGAAAAAAATCCAGATCCCACTTGAATGTCCCCCCTTATTTATATGTATATATATATTTGCTTTTATCGTTTTCAATTTTGTCTTTGTAGAATATTAACTTTTTGTTTGTTTGTATCTATTACTAATCAAGAGGAAAGCCCTGTATATTAAATGGATATGATTCTCCAGTATCATCTAACCTTCGATACTTGTCAGGAAATACAGAATGTATGTCGATTATCCCACTGTATAATGTAATTAATTAGATTCATGTCATCACGGTTTTTTTTTGTCTTTCTCTAATTTGTGAGCATTAACTCACTTACTTAAACATAAAAAGAAATCATCATTTACATTGTAGTATTATTTAGGGTAGGCCTAAAAACTCAAACCATAAAATTTACTATATTTCCCCTTCTCTTGAACACTTTGTCTTCCCATTGCCAACCCATGACCACCTCTGATGTACGTACGTATATGTTTATGTTCAACTGAGCGATGAAATTAAGATAGTTGAAGATACTACGTGGTGGGATGCCTTGTAGAAATAAAGTTAAATCTTTACCACTAATTAATAATTAGAAGAGTTATGTTGCCTCTTTCAAAACAAAAAGATTTTAAGTTCTTAACATTAAGACCAAAAAAAAACAAAATTTTTTTAAGCTCTAAAACAATGCTTTAGTTTCTTGTATCGTAGAAATTAGTTACGTTGAGTGCCTTAGCACAAGTATGATTGGAAATTATGAATTTTCTTTTGTTGCTGTTTATTGTTATCATATATGTAGAAAATCATAAGGGAATATTAGTTATAAGATGCGATTTATTATATATGAGATTGATTATATATGAGACTAAATTTTTTTTTTTTTTTTTTAAGTGTTTGTAATAGCAACAAGTAGTACAGTTTTTAAAATTATTATCACCTTAAGCTTCTAGATTGAGAGGGTCGAGTACTCACTCACACTCACACTCACACTCACTCACACTCACACTCACACTCACTCACACTCACACTCACACTCACTCGTTCGAGTAACCCCATATGGTGTTTACGGAGGAATTGAATAAATTCTAGTTGTGTGAAAGTTTTGGGCCGTACACAGGGCGCGTGAAGCCCACGCGGGAGAAAGCCGAATATTATTATTGAGAAGCAGCCGAAGAGAAACTATAATACTAATAAACAAAAAAAAAAGAAAGGAAGAATTTTTATATTTTCCCGATTGGTTAAGAAACAGAAACTCTCGCAAACCCTAAAGAAGAAGAGAAGGAGTAGTCTTGTGCCCTTTTCGCTCTCGAACCTTCCTCGATCTCTGTCCTCTTTCTTTCTCCATCACTTTGCTTAATCAAAAATTTGCGCGGGAAATCGTATAACATACCGAACGAAAGAGGAAGCCCCCACACTTTGTCTCCCCGTTTCCGTGCTTTTGGATTGGTAATCTCCGGGCGCGATAAGAGTGCTGGGCGCGTAGCTAGATTGGGTTGTGGACGAGATCTGGGCTTTGTCAAACGTGTATGTCGCCTTCTTTCTCCCTTGCTTCTCGTACTCAATTGAATCTGGGATTGTGCTTAATTTGATGGGCTTTGTGATTAACGTGGGATCATTTTCGTTTGAATGATAGCTTTCGTTTCCTAGAAGAAACTTTCTCTGTTGACTTAGAGATCCAAAATTCATCGACTTTTAGGTATATGCTTTTACCCAATACAAATACTTTGCCATTTTCTAGAGGTTTTGTTTCATTTTATTCGAGCTTGGATTTTGACTGTTGCACGAGATTTCGGAGAGTTGGTCAAGTCTCTCTCTTTTATATATATATAGCTCCCCAACAGTTTCGGTCACTATGCAGTACGAGCTGGTGATTAGTTATAGTTATTGTGGGGTTTGTATCGTTTGAGCTACAAATGCTTAGTATCAAATCTTTATTAGTAAATGCTTCTTTGAATCTTTAGCTTTGTAGGAATCGTATTGCATTGATCATGCTAAATCAATTTATACCGCGATAAAGAAGATGGATCCTGAACGTACGAAATTTGGAGGTAAATTTGGTTTCAATTTTTTCACCTTCTTCAATCATGTGCCTCCTTTTCTCCTCTCTCTTTTTTTTTATTTCTTTCTCCCTTTGGGTCAATCACCTTGAGGTCAATGTGCTGCTGGTTATATAAGTGCAGGTCCGAGAGAGTTGTGTGGTGCCGTGGATCTTATATCCCAATACAAACTGTTGCAACACCATGAATTCTTTTGCAAAAAATCACTTCCGGCCTCTCTCTCAGATGCCCATTATCTTCATAATGTGGTTGGGGACACTGAGATCAGAAAAGGCGAAGGAATGCAGTTAGATCAGCTTATTCACAGCACGTCACAGAGCCGGGACACTAATACCCGCATCCTACCTTTTGATATGGATGAGCTCAAGGAGGCTTTCCAACTCAATGATATGACTCCTGTTGAATTGCCTCTAGTAATAATCTGCTCTCTCTCTTGCTGCTTTTTAGTTTTAACTTGGAGATGAAAATTCGGTTCGATAATGAATGGTGTCCTGTAACATCCAGTTCGTTGCTTTATTTGCCTGATAAGCTGGTACTAAAACCTGTACACGTTCTGTTTTTTAATTTCAGGCAGAGAAGGGAGCTCCTACAATTCCACCCAAGTCAAAAAGTGAGTCGAAAGATAAGGACAGGAAACATAAAAAACACAAGGACAGGGACAAGGACAAAGATAGAGAGCATAAGAAGCACAAGCACAGGCATAAAGACAGAAGCAAAGATAAAGATAAAGACAAGGACCGAGACAGAAAAAAGGAAAAAAATGGCCACCACGATTCGGGTGATCACTCTAAGAAACATCATGATAAGGTAAGACGTGTTTGTTTGTTGCAGCTGTCTGTCTTGCCGAAGAAGAATTGCTTAGTGGAAGTTATTGTGTTATTTTGCTTTAGAGTTGTGCGACTTGCTTGAATATTGCTTTGGCATATAATTTTTACCAGATCTAGGCTGCTCTATAATAGTTTTATGTATATAGTTTGATTTTTTCATCCTATGGAAATCACATGGAGCACTAATATTTCAGAAAAGGAAACACGATGGGGATGAAGATCTAAATGACATTCATAGACACAAGAAAAACAAGGTAATGGTAGTGCAGGGGGGGCTCAAATTTACTTGTTCTCAACTTGAAACTCCCACCATAATTGAAGGTTTTAGAAGAAGTAGTATTATGTCTCTAGTAAATTTATTGATATGGCTCTCGATTTATCCTCATTGCAGCATAAGAGCTCAAAGCTTGATGAGATGGGTGCAATAAGGGTTGCTGGCTAAATTGGTAGACATTCCCAATTTTGTATTCTGCAATCGAGTAGGTGTCATGGAGGAGGTTTAGAAGCACTTTTCAACTCACTGTAGACTATATATTAGGTAAGCATCTGTGTACTGTACCGTCCTGCCTCTCTTGTTTAGTTAGCTTGGTTCTTGGCTATACATCGTTTCACAGTACAACTCAATTTGGTATTCCAGGATCATTTATAGGACAGATATCTGTCATCATAATCCAGATACTGTATCCATAATCCTTTTTTTCAAGGAAATGGTTTGTCATTACAGATTTTGGCGTATCCAAGTTTCTTGTGTGGTCTAAGTTACTGTATCCATAATCATTTTCTAGGGAACATTGCACGTGTCCTAACTGTGTGACTTCTATATTGGTATCGGATTCTTCTCTGGTTCTTAAGAAAGATTCACTTCATACACATCCTATAGAATTGGGGTAACCTGTCAAAAAGAATAGATATCATAGTTAGTTGGAATGTGTTTCTAATGGAATGGGTTAGTGTCAGATAACAAAAATTAGGATTGCTTACATTTTTGCTGCCCGTCGTATATTTCAAGTTGTGTTGGTTAACGCGACGATTTGCTTGCTTCTTTTCATGGAATTGGCTTTGTAGGTTAAAATCTCAAAATGCTGAATTTATTCGTTGAAGAAGAAAGGGGAAATTTGTGAAGAAGCAGAGAATTCGTCGTATCACACAATTGATCTGGTGGCAGCTTTGTAACATTTTGGTCTTGGGGTGTTTTTTGTTTTTCATCTCTTTTCTGTCTATAAAATCAATACTACTTTCCCACAATGTTTACTATTCATGTAAAATAACTTGTTATCAAATTAATGTTTGTTGAAAAAGGAACTGTTAATCCAATTAGTGTCTCAATATATCTGTATGCCACAATACAGTTAACTAGTAAGTAAAAGTTTATCAATATATCTGGACTATTTCTCAAAAAGGATGTCGCATTAAAGTATCAGTTTCATTACATTCTTGTGAACGTTTCCAAAAATTCCAATTAAACACAAATTTTAACATTAGAAGCCATCCCCAATAGCTCTCCATCTTTTACTCTTTGCCACTCACCACCTATCATAAGCCAGCCTCTGCCTTCCTCTTCATCCTTTAACATCAGATTCCCTTCTGGTTCACTTTCAGATTTCTCATATGCATGTTCTATATCCATCTCAGCTTCTTCCTCATGTGTTTCCAATATCGCATCATTTGAGTCAAGATCTTCTGTACTCTTCCTTGCTCTCTTAAATGTCGAGAGCTCCAATTGCTGACTATTGCACTCAGCTCCTCTTTTGACATTGTTGTTACCTTGTGCTTGTTTTGAGATCTTATGAGTATTCTGAGAGTCCAGAAGAGGTAACCGTCCAGAAGATCCAATGATCCGAGGCAACATACCAATTGGACAAGGGCTCCATGTTTTCGCCTTTCTCCATCTGTTATTAGTTTTGTCTGTGTCATTTCCTTTCTTCTTTGAGAGTTGAAGTTTGACAAACTCGAGTCTCTTGCCTGCACTTCCGAGATTCTTCTCTTGCTCAAGGAGCGTCGAAGAAGTTGTTACAAGAGTAGAAGAACTCTGTTTCGATGGATCAATAGCGGAGCTTTTATTCACGAGAGGGAGTTTTTTGAGCTTTTCCTTCAAGACACGCCCTCCCACAATGTCCCCAAGCACAAAAGCTGATTTCAAAATCAGCTCATGTCCTAAGGCTCCCAGAAGCAGACATTTACGTATAAGTTCCATAAGAAACATACTTGGGGACTTCACTTCTATAGAACTATTCCTCTGGAAATGTTTCGACCCACTGAGAAGACCCACCAGCCATGCAAACAAGAAAGGGACCTGCTCAGCTTGAGAAACCTCTTCCGCTGACTTTTCTGCAAGATAAACATATGAAAAACAACAAACCATTCATCCAAGTTAACAAACGACCTGGAAACAATCTGTGAGTTTAAGTTGACATTTTTCGGAGTAAAAGCATTTAGGACAGCCAATATTTACCCGTTTCATATCTTCTCCGTTCATTATTTTGGATCATATCAAGAACTGCCTTGAGTAGAGTCAAAAGTAACTCTGGTTCCCTATTTGAGAACTCCAAGATTACGGGTTTCCATTCATCTAGAAAGACCCTGAAATCTTGGCCGGACTGATTCTGAAGTCCTGCTGACTTTGAAGAATCCAAGGCCTTGAGTAAAAATTCAAGCAGCACAGATGAGATTTCTGCCGAGAAAGAAGGGTATAGCTCAACAAGGCTGCTTACAATCTTCCTTATCTTTTTATTAGAACCTGAAATAAGAAAAAATACCCACCACGACCATACAAAATTATACAAAACGCAATATATTGACCAGCAACCACAACCGAAGTATCATTATGTCATTAACTTGTAAACTTCGTAGAGGTACAATAGGGGAGCCGTGGATGAGTTCATTCCGTTTTTTGCTTGGCAATATAGCCCCAAGCACGAGGTCCTAAAAATAAAGGATGAGTTGCCTTACATTTTTCTTTGACCAAAGGAGAGTCATATTGAGGATTCTGCTTAAGTTGGAAGCAGAAAGAAAGTTTCCGGAGTTTGGATTTGACTTCCCTTCTAATGCTGGCAGTTCCATCTCTCTTCAAGGGAATTTGGTACATCTGAGGCTCCCAATAATAAGATTTCAACCATTCAAGTGCCTGCATGACCAACAAATGTAAGCACGCAAATTAAATGCTTCTGTAACGTCCACGTACAACACCACATTAAACGCCTTTTAATAAAAACAATAAAAAGATTCTTTAAAAAGATCTTAAGAGCAATATTTTTGATTTAAAAGCAGACCTTCATATCCAGTGAGGCTATGATACTTGAAATAAGGAAATCTAGAACGCCAAAACCGAATTAAGAAGGAAAAAAGCTTACCTCATCTGAAGCATCCCGAAGCACGGAGAGTGCAGGGAGCTCACGGTGAGAACCCTCTACAATCAGACAATCAAATCAATCATTAGCATAAAGCAGCATCGAGAAGTTACTTTAAACAGCGAAGGAAAGGCACCCAAAGATTCTTACCATGACGAAGATCGATCAATTTACGAGGGATACCAATTGCTTTAGCTGCATCCGCAATCGAAACTTCTGCTCTCCTCCTCGTCTTTTCTATGACACAGTTCACAAGCCTTCATACATAAAGACGTGAGTGAACAAAGTGCAAGGACTCAAACAATAAAAGTTCCATGAAGTTTTTTGGAATCACAAAACCAACCAAAACATTATCAAGAAGTGGTGCAAACTGATAGTCACCTGAGTATTGCCATGCAGTAAAGCATTTGAAGTAAGTGCTCTGAATATAACGCATCTGCTGGTTGTTTCTCTCGCCTTTTATACACACAAGAACCGAAAACAAGACAAGAAAGTGAGAGCACGAAAACAATAAGCATCCAAAACTGTTATGAAGACATTTGGAGAGTCCAGAACAGATCAAAGAGACTAACGGAATAAAGCCATCTTTGAGCTGAATTTCAAGTAGGGAACAAGTAACATCCACAGGCGCTGGAAGAGACCCTCTACTTCGCCATGTTGCAACCTGAAATCCACAAAAACAGATTTGATGAAAAACATATAAAAATCTGTACTTTACACATATAAAGAAAACTGAACTTCCAGTAAGCTCCTTGGTCAAAAAGCAGCAAGCTTGATTCAACAAATCTAAACACTTGAATGGTTTTCATAGAAGAAATCGCTCTTACGGGAATCCCCACAACAAAGAGATTAAATTACACTCTTTGAGCTATACAAAAAGTCTCAGAAAGAAGCTTAATTGAATGAAGTATTGGCAGAAACCAATTCGAATGGGAAAGTCAGAGTCTGTTGGGTGGCGAATAAGAAGGAGACAAACACACGTGAAGAAGAGCATTACCCTTTCCAAGGCAGAAGCGACTCTATCAGGAGAAGAAGAGAAGAGAGACTCTCTGACGGAGTCCCACTCTTCCCAGCTCAGCCACGGGACCTGTTTGCAGCCGTCCGATGATGGTCTCTCTTTATCATGTTCGTTGAAAAACGATTCGATGTCTGCTTCGATTCCCGCCAGCGCCTCCATTGAAGAGTCCGCTCGAAAGACACTAACTTGGCAGAAAGAACAAAATTAGCAGTTGAACTGAACCCTCCCCCTTCAATGGCGTACGTACTAGGGTTTTAGGAAAACCACAATTTCAAAGGAAAAATATAAATAATTGCAAAATCTGGATTATTACTTTAATAGTTTTCGATATAATCCCCTTATAAATTTTTTATTTTAATGTTATGGTCCATGGAAATGAAATTATTTGTAAATTGTGTCTTATTAAGTAGGCTCGATTAATTATGTAAACGAACAACAAGAAGCCACTTTTTTCCAAGGGGTAAAGCACAATGAAAGTGGAGATAAAAAGACAGTAATTGACTAATAATGTAGCAACACAACTTCACTTCCATTACATTCGGAACCTCAAAATGGAGGTAATACAACATTGGGACCATTGAGTTTTGCAAAGTGCTCAAGGAATTGCAATCATCACATCTTCCATTAGTAATCACTTGAATCCACCTGGTTCGCTTCATATTTTTCCTATCCCCAGATTGCAATATTGAGTATGCATACAGAGGAACTTCTAAAACCGCCCAAGTAAAACCAATCAATGAACAAAGCACCATATTACTGTCATACCCATTGCCCTTCATTTGGTGAGGATAATTCGATCGATGACATCAACAGGCAAAGCGTAGGCTGGATCAATTGCTTTGACTCCAGGATACTCAAGGAGGGAAAGCCCTGCTCCAGATTTTGACGAAATGAGACCGCTTTGTTTGGCTTCAAATCAAACAAGATGAGCTTAGAGAGACGCGTCTAAGTTAATAATTACCTGCAACTCCAAAGTAGGTGTGGAAGATATCAACAGCATCGTCGGGTCTGTCTGATATGCCTCCGTTCTCCAAGTCCTAATCAAATCAGGAAAGATGAGAGAAGCTTTAAAGCAAAGTTAGCAACAATACGACTTTCTTGACATGTTGGAGACAGACCTGACAGTCCAAGATGAACTTGACAAGCTTTGCTTTGTCGATCCAGTGAACTCTATCTATCATGATTAGACTCGATAGTACCCACCAAGAATAGCAAACCTGGCGATAAGAACACAATTAAAAGTGTGTTAATAACTACGGAATGTACATATAGGTCTCTCTAACTGGATAGGAGCTTAACGCCTACATCAGGGAGCTTCTCGGGTCGTCCATTTAAACCCCCAGACTTGACTTGTCTCTCACATAACCACCAACCAAGTAAGTCCTTATCAACATGATGGAGGCTCCCGGTGATAGCAAGAGCACCCACGCAACAGAAAACTGCAGGAACAGGAAAAACAAGATAAAATAATAACCGTCCTGCGACCATGAAACTTTGCAATACTGTCTACACAACGGTTTAGCAATAACCCCTCAAACTACAGAAACAAAGTATATCCGAGTATCCCAGTCATTAGAATGGGTTAATGGCAGTGATGCGATAGGACTAGTAAAGTCATCTAAAAAACAATTGCAAGTAAAATCGTGTGGACAGAGGAAAGAAAAGAAGCTCAGATAGCATAACATACTCTGTCCTGCATGTGATTCTGCGCCAGGTGTGCACCCGAAACCACCATCAAGGTTTTTACAGCTAACAATGTAAACAACGGCCTTCTCTACATTGATTTGGTCAAGACATTTCAATATTGAGAGACAGCATATAGCAATATACGAAAACCTACAAAAACAGTCTCGCAATTAGATTCAACAAAGTGAAATCACCAGCAGGAAACATTTAAATGTCTTCGTACTACCTCGTATCTACTTCTCCCCACATATCTCCTGAGAAGGATCCATCTTCATTCTGCAAACCAGCAACATCTAATTTCGTATAGGAAACCATAATAGTATCTAACTATCTACCATCATAAGCAATTTGCAAAGCATTCTTATTTGCATAGTAATATGAAAGTTCCACCATAAGTAAAGAGGCCAAGTGCCAAAGGATACAGCTTGATACTTTTCCAACGTCAAGAATGTCTAGTTTGTCAAAGAGGGCCAAGATTTGTACAGCACTCAGCGTATATAAAACATGTGGATCATGTCCAGTATTTCCGGAAAAGCCACCTGCTCAGAGAAGCACCACTTGTTTTAAACTTTTTACCTGAAGCGATATCTTATGTTGGTGATAAAAATTTGAAATCCTATAGCAAGTCCAATGGCCTAACCCCCTATATCCTTTTAATAGTTATTCTATTGGGAAGTAAAAATAGCTGATCTGAAATCCATATGGTAGAGAAACATAACAATAATACACACCAGATTCGTGTTGGCAAGTCATGACCCATGAAACCACTTCATCTACGGAAACAGAGCCGATCTTGTCGAGTAAGGCTAGAGTGGTGAGTCCCCAGTATGCACCATTCATTCTTAGATGATCCATCACCACCGACTCAAAACTCTCTTTCTTCTACCAAGTACATATAATTCGAAAAAAATTGAAAACGAGAAGAATAAGTAAGTTACAATCATAGTGACATAAACGAGTTGAGAATGAGGAAAAGGGGTGATATAGTTCCTAGCACCTTTTCTGCCATCAGAACGTAACGCACATGCTTGTCAGCTACAAGGTCACCCATCTGCCATAAATTATTAAACAGCAGAATCAGTAACTTGGCACAAATGGAAGAATCACCATAAAAGACTTTAAATAGGCTCGAGTTTACTTGAATGGGCTAAATCTCCAGACGTATCATTAAAACACTTGAGCCATATATAATTAAGAAGCTAAACAAGTATACGCTAGATGATCAGTTAACACAAACACACCAAGTATAAGTTTTTAAACCCAAACTATATGACAGAGTTTATATGATTCAAGGCCGTGTGAGAGATTTGATCAACAAAGCGCCTTTCTTCACTTTCAAACGTAATTCAGATTACAAAAATCAAATCCAACTTTCAAATTCAGATTACAGAAAAACGAGATCAAGCAAAGACCAACCTGAACTAGAAAGAAATCTAACAAAATCATTGAAAGAAAAGTTGATGAGAGCAAAACTATTTTACCTGGAAGGAAGAAGACGAAGCGCTCATCAGAACTGGAGCCGGAACACAAGTCGCGCGATTGGGGCGGGAGTGAAGATCGAAGAGAGAGACTTGTTAACCCTTTTTTCTCTAACAGTCTAACAAACATCGTCAAACCTTCTTCCTCAGCCAAAAGGTCCTCCGGGAAACCGCGAACCGGCCGGCCTTGCTGGGTACTTTTTCTATAGAGAAGAAACAGAGAAGCTAACCCGATTCAACCGGTTTTGATTAAATGAACCGGTTGCGTTGACGAAAATTAGATCGGCCGGGCAATAAGCAAAGAGAATGGAACAAATGATTGAGAGGAAGGTGGTGAATTATATAACAAACAGGTGGAGGGAGATCTTTTGTCAGAGCTTCTTCATCAAATGGATGTTGCTATCTTCTTCATCCTCTCTCTATGTCTTCTCTTTTCGTCGACGTCCGCATCAGATTCGGCTGCTCAGGTGTGTCTTTAATCCAACACTTGAAAAATGACCAGATAACAGCTTCTTTCTTGTGCTTTTCTCCTTGTTTGATCGTATCGAGTTGGGTTCGTTACACGCAAACACTGAAACTGAGAGCTCACTCCAGTTTAAAACATCCATTCTTGTCCGATTCTTAAGCTTAAACTGTGGCAGATAGTTTTAAGTTATTTGCTACTCAAATACTCTAACTTTCAAGAGTTTTGAATTAGAAAAATGATAACTTTAAGACATTTTGACTTGTAATTTCTGAAAGGAAGTTATCCAGACAGACAACGATATGAACTATCTGACGAGCTTTGAATGTGTTTTTGCAGTTTTGTAGTGCAGAGAGAGTGTATGGTGTGGAATCTTGTGGGATTCCATCTTCTTCTTCACCCACGAGGATTTTGATCAGAGGAGGTACAGTTGTGAATGCACATCATCAACAAGTTGCTGATGTCTATGTGGAAGATGGGATCATTGTCGCGGTGCAGCCAAACATCAAGGTATTAACTAACTCCTTGTAATGTTATATCCTTCATTTCTGGTAGTCTAAATTCCTAATTTTGATTCTGTTTTTGCTCTGTGTCAGGTTGGGGATGAAGTCACTGTACTCGATGCAACTGGAAAGCTTGTCATGCCAGGTTAATTATTTCATATTAGTTGTTACAGTAATCAGTATTGGACTTTTTTTCTTCTACAAATATACATCGTAGTGGATGCCTAGGTAGTTTTCAGTCTAAAAGATTTCAGTTATATAAGCAAATGATCAAGTATAGGAAGTTTTGTTTCCACAGTTATATGTCTGATATATGATCCTAGATGCGTATTTCGTTCTAATTAAAAATGGTACCAGCCTTTTATCTTCTTTTCTCAGATCTTCCTTTTTTTCTTCAATGTAAACAGGAGGCATTGACCCGCATACGCACCTCGCCATGGAATTTATGGGTACAGAGACTATTGATGATTTCTTCAGTGGTCAAGCAGCAGCATTAGCTGGTGGAACAACTATGCACATTGACTTTGTTATACCGGTTAACGGGAATCTGATGGCTGGTTTTGAAGCCTATGAAAACAAATCCAGAAACTCGTGCATGGATTACGGTTTTCATATGGCAATCACAAAGTGGGATGAAGGTATTTCCATGGACATGGAGAGAATGGTCAAAGAAAAGGGTAAATGTCTCGTGACACATTGATTCATGCCTCACAATTTTGGCGTTTCAATTCCTTTAGTACTCCCTGCTATGATGAAACTGAGTGCACGTATCTCTTAACTTATAGGTATCAACTCTTTCAAATTCTTCCTAGCGTATAAAGGATCACTTATGGTCACTGATGATCTCCTCCTGGAAGGCCTTAAAAGATGTAAGTCCCTCGGTGCCTTGGCGATGGTTCATGCTGAAAATGGAGATGCAGTGTTCGAAGGACAGAAAAGAATGATTGAACTGGGGATTACAGGTCCAGAGGGACATGCTCTATCAAGGCCTCCTGTGGTAATTTAAGCATTGCATTTCCCATTATATAATAAGCCTCATAGGGTTTTTTCTCTTCTCCTGTATATGTTTTCTCCTGCTTCTGTAAACTTTGTAAAAGCTAAAACCGAGATCCTTGTTTGACAATGGCAGCTAGAGGGAGAAGCCACTGCTCGGGCAATTCGTTTAGCTCGTTTTGTTAACACGCCTCTCTATGTTGTTCATGTGATGAGTGTTGACGCAATGGATGAGATTGCTAAAGCTCGAAAAGCAGGTCTTCTTTTGCAACCCCTTGTCGGACTGAGTTTTTGTTTTCTTTGCTTCTTGTTTAGAAATCAACATTCTAATAAACAACCTCCTATAGCTAAAAACCGTTAGTCTAACGTATGAGTTGATTTCTGGAGTCATTTCTACATATATTGTCAAAATATAAAGAAGTATATCGTTTTGTTATGCATTTCAGGACAGAAGGTTATTGGAGAGCCTGTTGTGTCTGGATTAATCCTCGATGATCATTGGCTTTGGGATCCTGACTTCACAATTGCATCCAAGTAAGAAATTTCCTTCAAGTCTGCTGTTCAAAGAGTTTCCCATTTATTCCATCAGGTTTTCATTCAGAGTTTCCTTTTCTCTATATTTCAGGTATGTCATGAGTCCACCAATTAGACCATTAGGTCATGGGAAAGCCCTACAAGATGCCCTTTCAACAGGAATTCTTCAGGTATCTTTCCTCGCTATGCGTAAAGTAGATAAACATGAACTATAAATAGAAATGTGTAGAGCTTTTTAAAAGACAAAAAGAAATCTCCTTTCTTGACGATTCTCTCTGCAGCTTGTAGGAACTGATCACTGCACTTTCAATTCTACACAAAAAGCTTTTGGACTTGATGATTTCCGCAAAATACCTAATGGTGTTAATGGTATAATAGTTACCTTGACTTATTTCTTCCTTTTAGTGCTCATTGTCTCTGCTTCTCTACTAATCTATTGTAAATTGTAAAATCCTATTGGACTTGTCTAAATTTAGGCCTTGAAGAACGGATGCACCTGATATGGGACACGATGGTGGTATGTAATCACTCGTGGGATAAAATCTTCTTTCTTTACAACAGAAGTTTTAATCTTTTTTCTGTATCATAATCCAGGGGTCTGGCCAAATCTCTGCTACTGACTTTGTTAGAATAACCAGCACAGAGTGGTATATATATGCCTTTTCTCACTGATTTTCTTAAATATTGAGATAATGCTTTATAATTCATTTATTGACTTATGGTTTTGATTGTCAGCGCTAGGATTTTTAACATATATCCACGGAAAGGAGCTATCCTTCCTGGCTCGGATGCAGACATTATTATATTGAATCCAAACTCAACCTACGAGATTAGCTCAAAGTCTCATCATTCAAGATCCGACACAAATGTGTATGAGGGCAGAAGAGGAAAGGTAATATGCATTTTCACAAAGCCTCTCTTGACTGATATGTATGAAAAAAGTTCCATGACAACATTTTTTGTTCTTGGGGACTTAATTGTTAAATCTCAGGGAAAAGTCGAAGTGACAATAGCGGGAGGACGAATCGTATGGGAAAACGATGAGCTTAAAGTCGTTCCAGGAAGTGGAAAGTATATAGAGATGCCTCCTTTCAGCTACCTTTTCGATGGGATTGAGAAATCAGATGCTAATTATCTATCTTCTCTTCGAGCTCCAGTTAAGCGTGTCAGGTCTGAAGCTACATAAACTGCAAGTATCATCAGCAAATCATTCATTTGATTCCATACGAATATTTGTACATAACATTATTTTTTATCAGCAAGATCGAGAGAGAGATTATGCATAGTGTGTGCATATACAAGTATGCGAAATGTTCTCTATCTCAAGTCATATTGTGTTTCTCAAAAGTAACAAAGTATGTGAAAGTATTTTATTTGTTTTCGAGTCTTGGTCTCTGTTTTCTATCTCAAGTCATATTAGAAGAAAAGCGGAGACATGTAAGGCCTGAAACAGTAATTATTAAAGTCAAAAGTGCAAGCCAATCAAAATCAAACAACCAAATGCCGGTGCGTGTCCTTTTTCCAATGGGCCTTTAGTAATTGGGCTTATAATTGTTAGACTAATTGGATTTAACTCTGTAAAGACGGTTTTACCCTTTATTTTACGTGTTTATATATTTATTACCGAAAGCGGAGGACTAGAATTTTCGTTTCCGATTGAAGATTTGTTCTCGGCGGGCGGCGTAACAAAATCACCGGGTAGAAGGAGGAAGGGAAGGAGATAAAGCTATGACGACAATCAGTCTTCGGAAGCAAAACACGAGGCTCCCACCGGAGGTGAACCGCGTGCTCTACGTTAGGAACCTTCCGTTCAACATAACGAGCGAGGAGATGTACGATATCTTCGGCAAGTACGGCGGGATTCGCCAGATTCGGATCGGCTGCAACAAGGACACGAAAGGCACGGCCTTCGTCGTTTACGAGGATATCTACGATGCGAAGAACGCAGTAGACCATCTCTCCGGATTCAACGTCGCGAATCGGTACCTGATCGTGCTATACTACCAGCACGCGAAGATGAGCAAGAAGTTCGACCAGAAGAAGAATGAAGAAGAGGTTGCCAAGTTGCAGGAGAAGTATGGAGTCTCTACCAAAGATAAGTAAAACCGTGTCCTCGATTCGATTCCGATAGTTATCTAAAGGTCGTCCTGTGATTTAGGGTTTTAATTGGGCAAATGTCAAACCTTTTTACATTATCATCATCTGTATAAGTGTGGTTTGTGTCTTGTAGTGAACTTATCTGCCCTTTTGTCTTTTCTATCGACCAATCAATGAAAAATTATCTCTTTATTACGATATTTTGTGCTTTGATGCATTTGATGATCTTGTGTTTAGTTTTGTCTCTCTTGAGGACTGGTTTCAAGTGTTTTGCTAGGAAGTAAGAACAAATATCACTACACACATACAAAGAGAATTGAAAAGGATTTTTTAAGTACATTGAGAAACCCCTTGGCACTTTAAGCAGTAGTAGACAAACAAGAAAAGAAAATGTACATATTATCAAACACCTCCCCCCCTCCACGCCCCCAGTTAAGGATCTTTTCCTTGAGCCTTCTCCTCCACTTCAATCGTTAGCAATCCGAGCTCACTTTTAATTTTTTTTCTTTTGATGTGCCTTGTCTTTCTTTCATTGTTACAAGGAAGATGAGTTTCTCGACTCATATTCTGCTCTCTTTCTATCTTCTCTCTTCCTCTACTTCAACATTTGGTTCATTTAAATGAAAGTTCACGCCGCTTCTTCGGGATAGGATCCGGGTTTCCTTTTCTCATCATTGCCACAAATTCATCATAGTTTATCCGACCATCCTGCATTTGAAATTTGGTTATTATTAGTAATGAGATTGTTAGATTCTTGTTTCAGTTTTTAAGGGACTCTTGTTTCTTACATTGTCTCCATCAACCTCTGAAATGATCTCTTTAATGTCTCTGCCGTCATTCATGCCAAACTCCCGGAGGGCTTGCTCCAGCTCTTCCATTGTGATATATCTGCCAACAGAAAGCATTATTTGAGGTGAACATTCGGATTCATAGCCAGTTTCATATTCTGTTTTTGATGTTTGGAGACTTTTATCAATTATATAACAAAACTGTTAAAGTGCTTACCCACTGTTGTCTTTGTCAAAGTGTTGGAAGGCTGAGTAGAGATGTTCTTCTCTGTCAAGTCTGTTAATATGCATTGTGGCTGCGATAAACTCACCGTAGTCTATTGTTCCGTTACCGTCAGCATCGGCCTGTTGAATACCATGATACACAATAGCAAAAAAACAGAAAATTAGTGGTGAGTCTCATTCCTTGTTGCTCAGCATATGACAAAAAGGTAAAATTGTTGTTAGCACGCAAAGGACTTACAGCTTCCATTAACTGTTGGACTTCGTATTCTGACAACCTTGTACCTTGCTTAGCGAGTCCCTGTCTTAGCTCCTCGAGTGTAATTGTTCCACTGCTATCAGTGTCCATACCTTTAAACATTTCCTTCAACCCCATGATCTCTTCCTCTGATAAGCAACCTGCTATCACCTGTACAATGGTTTCAGGCATTGAGGTTAGGATACTCTGCTACTGAGAGCCATATTCCACTCGTAGTTTCTATTGGGCAAGGGATATGATTGTTACCCGTAATGCAACTTTCTTGAAATTGTTCATTGCTTTGAATTGCTTGAGCCTGGACATCACCGCATTGTCAAGAGGAACGTCTGGTGCTTCTCCATCCTCCTTGATCCATGGATGGTCTTCACAAAAAAGAGAGAAAACATTAATTGGCATGGAGATAGATTGTTATGCTTTAGGGTTTTTGTGTGTTTTGTAGACGCTTACTGAGAACTTGAGCAGCAGTTAGTCTTTGCTTGGGATCAGAGTTGAGCATCTTCTTAACAAGATCCTTCGCCTGCGGTGAGATGGATGGCCATGGATCACTTGAGAAATCAACATGCCCCCTTAGGATGGCGTTGAATATTCCATTCT
Organism: Sisymbrium altissimum; assembly: GCA_900406495.1. Lineage (NCBI taxonomy): Eukaryota > Viridiplantae > Streptophyta > Magnoliopsida > Brassicales > Brassicaceae > Sisymbrium > Sisymbrium altissimum. The sequence goes on along the minus strand of OVBI01000550.1, from coordinate 17,940 downwards.
CCGATTCTATGACCATCAGGTTATCACAACACATGAATATATATTAAAAGAAAAAAAAATTTGTAGATATGTTTATAATCTCGTTGTTTTTTGGTAGACAAAGAAGAAGGTGGAATAAATTTACCAGCCCAGAATGGTGGGACACCACATAAGAGGATATACAACATGACACCAATACTCCAAATATCGGCTTCTGGTCCATACTTCCTTTTCAAAACCTCTGGTGCGATGTAATAAGCACTACCCACAATATCCTTGAACACCTCTCCTGTAACACAGAGGAAACAATTTTTCTCTTGAGTATAACAACGGCTCCTTTTATTTGTTATGCAGTTTTTTACAATGATGCTTATTCGAAATTGCAGGAACCTGGCTTGTAGAAAACGGACAACCCAAAGTCGGTGGCTTTGAGAGGAGAGTTCTCATCTTTGTTGAGCAACAGAAAGTTCTCAGGCTTCAAATCCCTGTGAATAACCCCCATGGAATGGCAAGTATGCACAATCTGAACGATCGTTCTCAGCAACGAAGCAGCTGCTCTCTCCGAGTAATGTCCTTTAGCAATAATCCTATCGAACAACTCTCCACCTGCGCAGAGCTCCATGACCAAATGCACAGAATGCTTATCCTCGTAAGCTCCTTTAAGCTCCACAATGTTTAGCTGACCAGTCAGGTGATGCATTATCTGCACTTCCCTTCTTACATCCTCAATGTCTTCTTTGTTCACAAGCTTCCTTTTCGCGATCGTCTTGCAAGCAAATTGCTGACCTGTCGCCTTCTGCGTACAGAGGTGCGTGACACCAAATTGTCCTCGACCTAGCTCTTTCCCTAAAGAATATGAAGCTTTTACATCTTCCATTGGTCGACCTAAGACAGGTCCGATAGGACCTTGTTTTGTTGCAGGAGGAGGAGAAGGAGGCGCGTGTCTGGATTGTGGAACAGACGCTTCAGCAGTTGGACCAGCTGGATTGCCGGCGTTTGAAGCGGCATTCTCGTGTGTGTGTCCATCTCCGTTATCGGCTGAGTCGCGTCCGTTAGAGCAACAATTTCCCATTGTTGCATTAAAGGGTGGGGAGAGGAAGGAGGTAGAAGCTCAAGGAGGAAGAGAAATTGAAAGGTTTTTCCTTTTTGTATTTTTATTCTCTTATTTTTTTTTCTTCCTCTGGTTTTTTTGTTTCTTCTTTAGCAAGAAAATTTTAGGTGTTTTGGTTGTGAATGGCTATGAATAGAATGTTCTTTTCTCTTCGCTGGCCTTCGTTTCAAAGGGTTATAGGGTTTGTTGATAGGGAGGAAGTTTAGGACCAAAGCTTGTCTGTAACTTTGTTATTTAAAGTAAGAGAAGACAATTAGGATTTACGACAAAGGTTGAGAGCAAATCCTGGGATTTATATTTGTTACAAAACTGTATGTTCTTCTTATCCTCCAAATGTCAACCACACTACCATGCACATATATATTTTATACTATTATCAAGACTAGATATTTTTCCTAATCTTTCATATACACAGAATTTTCCTCCTTTCAAAAGAAGTTGACTTGTTGCAAAAGTTATTAATTCATTATATCTAAGGTGTGGAAACCAACGTCCAAATTCATGGATTTGGACATGTATTCCGAAATGTAATCCTATTTAATTTATTAACTATTCTATGAACAAAATAATCACCAAATAATAACGTGAAAATCCAGCTAACAGTGTACAAAGATGTCAACTTTTCCAATTAACATCAACAAAATATTTTATGATATGATGTTCACATATTGCTCCAATTCCATAAATCTCTCACATCTCTTGGAAAACGAAAAATCCATAACTAAACCTTCTCTAAGTGGGAGGAGGCGAAGGAATGACTGAATTAGTATGAGAACGGTTAGGTCCCTGCGGTGCCCAACTGTAAAGAAGCATTCCCAATACAAGTACCATTGTTCCTCCCATGAACCCTTTTGGAAGTGATGATGCAACTCCAAGGTACGGTAATGGCAATGTGAACAAGAACACTGCAATTGGCACTGACACTGTCGATGCAAGACATGAAACCACCGCTGATGAAATCTTGAGGAGTCTTAAAAGCGCAATGTTATAGCCAATATTTACTATCACAAACAATAGAGGCAACAACGGAGCCCCATCACATCCTTTTGTCATTGTCCCGATGTTGAGAAAGCAAACCGCGCCGTCTTTTAGGTAGCTACCGAGTTGGTTAAACGGTATGCCCCAAAGTTTTGATAGAAATGGAAGAAGCAATGCGATGCAGATGGCCTGAATTGTTCAAAAGCCCACCAGAAAGAGAAAGATTATTTAGCTTGCAATGCAAGTCAGATCTAGAGAGAACAAGGGATAAGAGTACCTACTTGGAAAGCTGAACCATATGAATTTACTATAAATAGATCGAGTGATTCACCCTGTGATATAGTAATAGCATATAATTTTCAGTATTTCAAATAGACAACAAAAAAAAAAGACTCCGTTAAGCAAGTTGGGGATTTGGGAATATGGAATGTACCTTCAATCGTTTTTGACTATCTATAAAGATGACCTCCTATATAAGAAAATGAATTTGAGATTAAAGAGAATAATGACACAAAATAAATAAAAATCTAGTAACTGAGTGATTAATGCTTAATGGACCTTCAACACTGTATCTGCTCCTTGAAGGAGGAAAGAAAGGACCATAAGAAGAATCCAAAATATTCCGGCTTCCTTTAATGAATGAGCAGCACCTGATCCACTACAGATATGCAAAACAAGATTGGTGGTTCCTCTTGTGTCCTTTGTGAAAATACCAAAAGGAAAGCACAAAAAGAAATCTGGTTTATAATCGAGCAAACAGACCAAGCAGATCTAACCTTGCGACACTGACGATCACACCAAGAGCTACAAGCGTGCAACCGAGTATCTGATTTACGCTATATCTCCTCCCGAGAAAAATAATGGAGAAGAAAATTTGCCAGACAAGAAATGTCTGCAAGGAAACAAACGAGTATCTTACTAAAATCATGGAACCATGCCTTTATCAGTTAGCAAGAAATCCAAGAAAACATGGTTTTAAAGAATGATCAAAGCTTTCAGCTTGTCACACTCACATACAGAATCCCATGATTTAAAAGTTTAGCTTATACTGCTTCTAACCTGAGATAAAACCGTAGTAGATGGCCCCGAAAGATTTGCTGAGTAGAATAAAGGAAAAGAAAAACAATAAGATGAATATAGTTGATAGTGCGATGAAGGCATTTATGCTTCTCAATGTCCTCATAATACTCTCACTCCCACATAAAGCCATCTCTTAAATGAAAATTATAAAGCTACTAAATATTATATCTAAAAATAGGAACGCAGAAACAAATGGAAGTAAGGATTGCGTGGAGATTAGCATGAAGGTAATGTTACCTGCGGCTGCCATCCCAGCAGCTGCAGCAAAAGCCTCCAAGACGCCAACAATTAAAAATGGCATCTTAGGCACCGAGAGCATCGCATCTGTAACAGTTCCAGCACGATATCGAAAATACAAGATAGAATAATATACAGCTACATACCTACATGAAGGAAATAGCAAAAGAAGAATGTTTGTTTAAACCAAAGTTTGATATATAAGACAAGATGTTTCCAAGACATCATTTAAGCAATAAAAGAGTCGGTACGAGAGCAAATATTTTAAGTATAGATAAAAGTTTCTGGTCCACAATGGCACTATATTTATATTTATCCAACATCAAGGGTAGTGAAAAAAAAAATAAAGCAGAATATTTTCCCTAGCCAATTTAAATATTCTGTTAAGCACGGGGACAATAATCTTATAATCCTCAATTTAAACATTTTGTTGACATGCTAAGATCTCAGAATCTGATGCAAGGCAGTCAGCTAATCAAACTTGCTATGCAGACAGCAACCACTAAGATTAAGGGGTGGACACTTTTGGTTTACAATCGATTCCGGTTTGGTTTCAATTTAGCATATATAGTCACTTCTGTTTGGTTTAGTTCAGCTACCATTAAGTTTTGGCCATAGAAATGTTGATGTAGTGTGGATGTATTTCTATGTTTGGTTTACTTCGTTCGACATAAGGAAACAACCCATCGATTTGGATTGGTTTGGTTTATCAGCTTGGTTCGACATTAGGAATTCTCTTCTAGTTTATGGGTCTAAGGCCAGTGGGACCCATAAGAATATTACTTAAGAGGCTGCTAAGGGGCGGATAATGATATGGATGGACTTTGTTCAATTTGGTTCCACCACCTTTTTTTTCTATTATATATAAAGATATATATAATTTGGTTCCACCAACTTACAACGTTGTGGTTTTCCCCTCTAAAGCATATTCAAGCATTTCTTTTTGTAACATGTTCAACGAATTGAATTTGCATATATTTGTATAATGAGTCAGTGCGTATAGAGTTATTAGTTTATGCTAAAGTTCCTTTTACGGAAAATAATCTTCAATATAATAGAAAGGAATTTTATAGTTAAGTATATAATTTGCAAATGGTTGTAATGAAGAAACTGTTAGATGCTAATCATGCTATCAATCTAAACATCGAACAGTCATGAATGATTACGTAAAACAAATAAATGAGTAATTTATTGCATGTGGAGAAATGATATGCGCCTCCAATAATGTCCCAAGTAGAAGTATCCAACACAAAATAGACTGCAAGCCAAATCTGACCCGTTTCCCCCCGAAAAAAACAAAGTAAATGTTCTATAATTTATTCGTGCCTCCCCTTGCATTTTCCAAATGTGTAACATTAAACCTCATATTTCTNTGGGGGGGGGGGGGGGGGGAGAATATATAAATAAGTCGTGAAGAACTTGTTATTTGCAATCAATGGTTAAGTTTCCATTCACAGTAGAATGTCTATAGGTTGAAAGTTCTTTACCACTTTTGTGTAGAATAACTAAATCTGGACTTGCGAACTATTCTTTAGGACCATAACTCTAAATTTATGCATATACCAGAGCGATGCCTTGAATATATAAAAAACTAAAGAAAACACGTAAGTTGGTAGAATTTTAATTACATTTCAATCGTAAGATTAAAAACGTATTATGACCTAATAAATACTAGTTAAACGTCAATATATACGTAAGCGGAAAACAGAAAACAAAGGAGGCCGGAGATGATTTTACCCGAAGGTGGAGAGTTGCGCGAGGAAGAAGGGGTAGTGTTTGAGCGGAACTAGCGCGAGTTTGTACATGACGCGGTTCCCGACTCCCAACGCCGCCGTAGCCACCGCCCAAACAACTATCTCCATGATCTTTGCATGCTGATCTCCGTCGACCACGTGGCCACCGCTCCCTTCGATCTCGTCGTTACCGCTGATCGCGTAACCGCACACGCCTGGCTTTTTGTTCACGGCCTCAGCTCCGTCGTCAGATCCGTCCCAGGATGATCTCGTCCGTGGTGGAACCGCTTCGATTATCCACCGGCTGGAGCTTGGAGCGGTCGACGTCGGTAGACGACGATTGACCTGGTGATTTCGACGGATTAGAGAGATCATGGACTGAGGTCGCATCGACGAATGCGATTGGAACGAGGCGGTTAAACCGGAGGTTAAGAGGCGGGAAGTCGTTGTTGCCATGGTTGTGGATTCTGCCAAGGTTTTGAGAGTGGGAAGGGAGGGAGACGGAAGTGACTTTGTGACTTTGGTTCGGGTCTTAAAACTTGGTGTCTTTTCCCCTTTATTTTATTTTTTTTTGTTATCCCTTTTGAAACAATTTGTATTAACACACGCCTGCCCAACTTGCATTTTACAAAATAAAGACAAAGGTTTAAAGTTTTTTCCGTATCTGCACACTTATAGTGTGGAGAAGACAATTTGACCTACCTCTTTATGATTATTGTCGAAAGAATTTTCCAAGACCTAGCCACACTTCATATCTATTTCCAAAACGAGTGAATTCGAACAACAACATCTCACTCCTGCTGCTCTATTCCCCAAGTTTCAAATGAGATCTAAAATTTTTATACTACAATTTTATTATACATTCAAACACAAAGACAATATCAAAATGTGATTTAGCCCAAGAAAAAAAATCAAAAACAATGTGGTTTCATTAATAGCAATTATGATTCTGGTTTTACAATATCGTTATCTTTCAGATAAGATATTGTCTGTCTCTTTCTCTACTACTCCGTAAACTGACCGTAAACTGAAATACGTTACAGTTTAAAAAAAAAAAAAAACTGAAATACGTTAATTGACCGTTTATGGAAAGTTTTACACTAATGTTTTGGTGCTTAAACAAAAAGGACTAGCTGTCGCGTGCTTAACTCTCATGATTGAATATTATATTTCCTAGCTATTTTCGATTAATGAGATTTTGGTTTGAAAAGCAAACATGTTATATGTTTTACTTGAAGAGAGTCTGAGCAAATTTATGTAAGAGATGGTATTTTGTCAATGTAGTATAATGTGAAACGACAAAAGAAAGACAAAAAGGGGGGTAAGAAATGTCTTTGTCGTGGCGTCTTTTGATTGGCCCGATGCATAGAATTAGACTAGACCATGTTGTGCCTGACCTTGCCCCTTTCTCTGTCTTCCCCTTCACTCTCCCATCTTCTCTAGTAGAGCTGCAGTAGGTCAGACCAAAAAATTCTTCGCTAAAGTAAAGGGAAGGGCTTCGGTAGGAAAATGGGAGTAAACGAGGCAATCGACTCGGGCTAAATGTGTATCATTTGACTCGTCTTGAGGGGTTTATAGAGTGAAAGCAACTAAGACTTTTGCGCTTATTTTTGATCCTTTTCTTAGATGCGTCCGTAATTGGTGGTTTGATTAAGCAGTCTACTTCTCTGCAAATGGCGGCTTCTTTAGCGGCTACGCAGCGGCCACAAGTTGGAGCTTCGAATACGGTAGTTACAGTCTCTACTTCGATTCCCCTTTGGTTCTTATCATCTTCTTCTTTTATGAGATAAACAAGATTAGTGCTTTTGTTTCGTATTTGAAGGCATAGGTTGTGACACTTGAGAGTAAAGTATGAGATTTTCTGAAAGATTAGATTTTTGCTCAAACGACTGGAGCCAGTTGAATTCCAACTGAATATATGCAATCTTTTTGGGGGGGGGATTCTGGGGTTCGAATTCGTTAATTCGATCAAGTCGGAAGCACGTCTACTTCTGTGAATGAAATATCATATCCCCATTAGATAGTAGCTATTCTAGAGAATGGTTATTTAGTTTAATGATTTATATTGCTCTAGTTATTATAATCTCGGAAATCCTTGTTCTTTCAGACTTTTTTTCACTTTAGTTGATGCTATATTCCTAAATCTTCTGCAGATAATTAAGTAACCAAATATATGAACGGTTTGATATCTTAAAAGAATTGGTTTTTCCTGTTACCGGCTTGGTTGGTTGAAAAACTGGCATAGATCTTAGCAACCAGTTTCACGAGAACAATTATCTAATATGTCGTTTCACTGGTTTATCGGTAATGGAAGAGTCTTTCAGATGTGTTTGTTCTTAAATCTGTACCTTTGAGTGGTTGATCTGTATAACATTTCCAAACCGATGATAATCCAAGAATGTATTCCACAATGATTTTTTTTTTTTGACAGGTTTATAAGAGTGGTCCTCTCTTCATTTCATCAAAAGGTGAACTTCTATAATTTCCCCGTCTTTCAAAATCATCAACTCTGCACCTCTACCCATTGTGCATCTGTCATTATTCCTTGTTGTCTACTAATTTTTCAATTGCATTCTGCTTGGTAGGACTTGGTTGGACATCTTGGAAGAAGCGTTGGTTCATCCTTACTCGAACCTCGCTGGTGTTCTTCAAAAATGATCCGGTCAGTATCGCAGTACTTCTTTTACTTCTAGATCTGGTGTTCACTTATCTCTTGTTATGTCGTCCAATGACTCAGTCTGTTATATCAATTTGCATGGAGCTTTAGGAGGATCTTAATTTACACTATCAACTCTCAAGTTTCTTGAAACTAGTAAATACCCTTAGCTCATTGTTTCAACTTTTTGACAGAGTGCATTACCACAAAAAGGGGGTGAAGTAAATTTGACTCTTGGAGGCATTGACTTGAACAGTTCGGGGAGGTATACATTGCATGTACTTGTTGTGTATAAGAATTTCTCCAACTTTCTAGCCTGTGTTCACGTTTTCGTTTGCAGTGTCGTGGTGAGAGAAGATAAAAAGTTGTTGACTGTACTATTCCCAGATGGGCGTGATGGACGAGCCTTCACCCTCAAGGTGATTTATATATTTAAGAAGTTTACTTAATTTTTTGTCCCTCCTTATGAGCTATGATTCCTTTGTTATGCTTCCAATGAAATGCTAATTATTTGGGTCGCATAGGCTGAGTCATTGGACGACTTGTATGAGTGGAAGACAGCTCTTGAGCGAGCCCTTGCACAAGCTCCTAATGCAGCACTGGTAATTGGTCAAAATGGAATATTCCGAACAGAAGCAAACAATACAATAGAAGGGTCCTTTAATTCATGTTAGTTCTCTTTTCTTTTTTTTTATTTTTTATTATTATAGTCAGATCCTCTGCTATGGCTCCGTTCGTATTACTTATGTATATCAATCACACCCTGGTATGCAGGGAGGGATCAGCGCCCATTGAAGTCTTCTGTTGTTGGGAGACCAATTCTGCTTGCTTTAGAAGAAATTGATGGAAATCCATCGTTTCTTGAGAAAGCACTTCAATTTCTAGAGACATATGGTGAGTATTGGCCTCGTAGTTTAACTAAATCTCATACAATTATTCTCTGTCCGTTTATCCTTCAGATAGTAGACTTTTTATATGATATTCGGTAACATAAATATTTGATTTTTTTTCGTTTTCTTTAATTCACCATATAGGCTACTGAAGAAAATGCGTTTTGTTTCTGACTGCGCATGTAAATGGTTTTTATCGTGCACCTTTTTGTCTGCACAGGAACCAAAGTGGAGGGAATCCTAAGGCAGTCTGCAGATGTTGAAGAGGTCGAACGCAGAGTTCAAGACTACGAACAAGGTATTGATATTGTACGTATGGACCCTTTCTTTTGGGTATAAACTTGGGAAAGGTATATCATTTTCTAATTTCTCTCTTAATTTTCCAAATGCACTTATCTAGGCAAGACAGATTTCAGTCCTGAAGAGGATCCACATGTTGTTGGAGACTGTGTTAAGGTACTATATTGTGTGTCAACTAACTTCCAATTCAAATTTATTGTGTTGAAATATGTGCGTAATGTTATTTTATCTGCAGCATGTTTTGCGGCAGTTGCCTTCTTCTCCAGTTCCTGCGTCGTGCTGCACTGCTTTGCTAGAAGCTTATAGTAAGTCGTTTGAATATAGAATCTATGTTTCTACTCTGGTGTATGTGTGTATATAACTCGTTTTATTTTTTAACCTTTTTCTGTAGAAATTGATCATAAAGAAGCTCGGGTTAAATCACTGCGCTCAGCGATAATTGAAACGTTTCCAGAACCAAACAGGCGACTGCTACTGCGGTATGCTTTCAGACGTAGTCGTTGAAATTTTTTTAAACTGCTTAGGCATTTTATTTAGCCTTTGAACTTAGGAGGATATTTAAGTCCTCAGCTGCATATGCCATGGGAAATACGTGGTGTTCTCATGGAAACCTGCTTGGAAGTTTATTATTTAGGTTACTTCAAACAGCTTTGTTTTCAGCGTGAGTTTTATTCTGCAGGATTCTAAAGATGATGCATACTATCACCTCTCATTCCTCTGAGAACCGGATGACTTCATCTGCTGTAGCTGCTTGTATGTCCCCATTGCTCTTGCGTCCTCTACTGGCTGGAGAATGTGATCTCGAAGGTTTTGATACTCTAGGAGATAACTCTGCCCAGCTTCTTGCTGCCGCTAATGCTGCTAATAACGCTCAAGCCATTGTCACAGCCCTTTTGGAAGACTATGGGAATATGATCAATGTAAGATGCCATCCGATCATTCAATTTATATCTGGTGCTACACAATACTAGTATATACTCAACTAATTGTTTGCAGGACGAAGATCTTCAAAGATGCTCCATTTCTACTGATTCTCATATTGGCGACAGTGGGCCTGAAAACTCAAGTGATGAAGAGGACATAGAGGTTAAACGTCCTGACTTGCATAATGTAGAAATAGAAGATGGCCAAACAGATGATGATAATGATGTTCTGCTGAGCGGAAAACCGAGTGGGAGTAGTGATTATACTGGCAGTGATCTGTATGACTACAAGGTTTGTTCTCTTCATGTCAGAGTATGGAGTCGTTTCCATTTGTATGCATTCCTTCAACCACTGGCTACTATCTTATTATCCTTCTTTGTGCCTAATGTGGTATTTTGGCTAATGGGTATCACATTTTAGTTATGTTTGGGGTTTGAACTTTATGTGTTCCGTAGCGAAACTGGTAGTATTTTTAAGCTGTTAGAAAAGTCCATCATAATTTATTCTTTCGAGTGTGCCTTCTCTCAGGGATTTGGTGTTGAAGATTCAGATGCCGAGTCTCCTAGAGACATCCATTGTTCAGTCGAGAGTACAGACTTTTCCAGTCGAGTTAAAAGACAAATTGAAGAGCCTATCAAAGATATAGAAATCGCCAGCGTATCACCTCCTGAAAATTGTTATCAATCAGGGAGAGAGGCAATGCCATCAGTCAATCCTAGTACCCCTCTCACTGCCACTGGATACACAACTTCAGCTGAGAAACCTGCAAACAAATCTACGGGTTTATCAACAGTCAATGCAAAGCGTTCTTCATCCTGGGGAAGAAGCAACGTAAGTTGTCCATTGCTGGCTTGAAAAGTGATAATTCTGTTGTCATAGCTTCCAATTCTTTTCTTTGTTTCTTTGTCTGCAGGGCAAAAAAACACCTGCTAAAGGATCATTTGATAATTCAGGAAATGACGAGTAAGCTACTCAATCCTGAATGCGTATATTGTGGTTCATTAAGAGTTTAAGACTCCTATTTGCCATCTAGTGTTCTGATTCATATAGTACAGTATAATATCTTAGCATCTATATTCGAACACATCTGCAGCAGTATAATCGAGGACATCTATTTTTGAGCTTTGTGTGTCCTAGTTACAAGTTTGAAAATTAAAAAAATATATATAAATTCTCTGGCCAAGGTCCATGTGAGATATGTATGGTTAATAGTTCAAAATCCAGTCTTTACTCGAGCAACATCCAACTTCACTCTTAATTTGAGAAAATTGTTTTCCTAGAGTTCAGCATATGAGTTGCCTTTGTTCGTAGGATGATCAGCATATGAGTTGTCTTGCTCATATAAGGTTGAGTTACGCTAATGAAAACACTCCTTCGCTGCTTGTAGGCTTCTTATACAGAGGCTTGAGCTCATGAAAGATGAGCTGCGGCAACGAATCGCCAAGGAGGTACTTGTTCCGGCAGTAGAAGTATTATATGATGTTTACATAATGTTGTTGTATTGATTGAGTCGACCACTGCAGGCTAAGGGAAATGCAGTATTACAAGCTAGCTTGGAGAGAAGGAAGCAGGCTTTGCACGAGCGTCGCTTGGCACTTGAACAAGATGTATGAACCTTCTCTTTATCTTGTGTTTCCATTCTTCAATTTTCCTTTATAAGTTTGAGGGAAAATGAACTTTCATTTTGCTGACCAAGCTTGCCATGGAATTATCAGGTGGGCAGACTACAAGAGCAACTGCAAGCTGAGAGAGATCTCCGATCCGCTCTTGAAGTTGGTCTAAGCATTTCCTGTGGACAATTTAGCTCACAAGCTGCGGATTCTAAAGTCAGTAGAAATCAGTTTTTTTTTTTTTTTTTTTCTTTTTTTCCTTTACGGTTATTAGTCTCCTTGGTTCTAACATCATAATAAATGTGAAGACAAGGGCTGAGCTTGAGGAGATTGCTCTCGCTGAAGCTGATGTCGCAAGACTGAAGCAGAAAGTTGCAGAACTACATCATCAGCTCAATCAACAGCGCCAGCATCACTTAAGCTCACTCCCAGATGCTCAAAGCCATCATCAATTTCTCCAGAATCACAATACTCAACTGTCAGTTTACACTCTGCACTTAAAATCAAATACAATTCATATTATTTCTCAAAAGTAAACTCGCGAAGAGATATAATACTCTACTTTTACAATGTTGCAGGAAGTCTTTTCAGCAGGACTTTGATTCCATTCTTGCTTTCGTTAATCAAGAAAGAAATCAGAGAACGGTACAAATCTTGTTATGTAACCGAGAAATCTTACTAATCATTGAGCCCATGATTTTTTTTTAGTTACATTCCTTTTTATTGAATCATATAGGACGAAAGTAGCCTAAGAGCAGACTGGAGAAACGGTAGAGGAAACAACAGACAAGTACCAGGCTCACCGAGGCTAAATGAACCATCCTTAGGCATTCCAATGGAAGAGTTTTCACCTGTTAGTGTTTCTCTTTTGTTGTCTCGTAAAAGTCAAATCTTGCGACATATTCAGGATCGTAACTGTGTCTTTGTGCAAAATTATACCGTCTTGTAGGTGATGGACTACGTAAGACATCATCATAACCATCCTCCTGCAGCATCTGCAGCTCTCATGGAGTTAACCACTCGTCTGGATTTCTTCAAGGAACGGCGTTCACAGCTTATGCAACAGATTCATAATCTCGACCTGAACTATGGTTCCTCTTCTTCTTCTTCTGTGCATAGATCGTCTTCTCCACCGTGGAATTAAGCTCTTTTGTCAAAAGTAATCAGAAACAAATGTAAAAAGTCAGAGACTCATGCTTGTAAACCCGGTTTAAAGTAAAACCGATTATATTTATCGACCAAATTGATGAGAAATTGGTTTGCTCGTGCTTCTTTGTTAGTGTGATTTATGTAAGATTTCAGAGAAGTAAATAGGTTTGGTAAAAAAGTTTATTTCTGTCTTAACTCTGTTTTTTTTTTTTGGCCGGCTAAAAATTGTTGCCGACATAAAAAGTCTGTTTTGTTTCTAAAAATTGAAAGTACGATTAATTATTGGGGGAGTAAAAAAAGTATAAAAAAAGATTCTCTAGTTAGTGCTCCAATGAGTCACAGTGTTAGATTATTCGGAGGAAAAGAATTATTCTTGAAGATAAATAAAAAAACGCGCTTTAATAAATCCACTCTATATATAGTTTACACGTTACACGGCATAAAGAGACTTATCTACGAATCAAAATATTTGGAAGGCGATAATGGCGGATCAACAAGGAGGAACAGTCGTCGGAGGAATTCGCGATGTTGATGCAAATGCAAATGATCTTCAAGTGGAGAGTCTCGCTCGTTTCGCTGTCGATGAGCACAACAAGAATGAGGTACGTTTCCTCTATACTCTTTCGCTAACTTTTTGATCCGATCGAAGATTTTCTTATTGTATATAGAAGATGGCTAAGTTTTTCTCATCCGATCTTGAATTTGTGGATTGCGTTATTTGGCCTCAGAGAAACATAATGAATTTTGCTGCTCTTTGTGTTGATTAAAAATAAAGAGAAATGGTTTGAGAGAGGAGTTTTGTTATCTTTTTTCATTTAGTCACAGCATCTCTCTTTATGTATCCAGAACGTGACTCTGGAGTACAGGAGGCTCCTTGGTGCGAAAACACAGGTTGTGGCAGGAACAATGCACCATCTCACTCTGGAGGTGGCTGATGGTGAGACCAAGAAGGTCTACGAGGCTAAGGTTTTGGAGAAAGCCTGGGAGAACCTCAAGCAGTTGGAGGGCTTCACCCACCTTCACGATGTTTAATCCCATACATGAGATCTCTGTCCGGTTAGTTACATCACATTCCATATGTCGCTTAGTTTCTTCTTGTACTATACCTGGTCTGCGAGCATTGATCATAGTCCTAATATTTCTGCTTTGCTTTCCAGGCTTGAGTGAGCTCCTTAATTATGTCTCTCAGAATACGTGATAAGAGACCCTGTTTAACCACGGTAACTCCTTAAATAAGTGAATGTGAATCCATTCCATGTGTTTGATGTGATGGGTGTGTAACGGAACTGGTATTGTGTTTATCTATTATGACTTTCATTTGTTGTATTGCAAGTTGCAAACTGTCTCTTTATATCTTATCTACCATGATTTTACAAAGACATGATGAAAACAAAAGTAGATGTATGTACTCTCATGATTAAGGCTAGAGCTGCTGACTGCTGAGTATCTCCATGACATTACAAAATCATCTTATAAACATCAGCAGATGTCTAACTTGCTAATTCAGGTATCTCTAATAGTATCAGCAATTCGATTCAAGATGTAGTAGATTCAGATCGTTTTCTTGAACAGGACAGCAAAATGTAATCCACCGTCTTCGCTGCTTCCTGTCTTTAGTCTGAAACAGAACAACCTCTAAAGTCTAAAGTAGAAACTACTTTGTTCACAATACCAGAAGCAGAAATTTATTTACTCACCTACGCTTTCTTCATCATGATCAGAAGTATGGAGCATAACACAACTCTGAACAGAAACAACGATAATTGAAGCGACCCCATATCCCACTATCGAGTTACAAGCATTTTTAGAAGAGTATTTGATTATTAGAGAGTTAATTGTTTGATGATCTTTCGATGCCTAAAGAAGAGAATGAATAATCTTTTACTTTAACACCCTCATTCTCCACTATGACTAAGCAACGAACGGCAAAGATGACTCGCCTGTCAAACTCGTCCCAAAACAATTATGGGTCTTGCCCATCAATTCATTTCATAGCCGGTCGAACAAAACTAGCGTCTACAGATAGATTATGGTAAGATATAAAGATCTTGTTGTTTGCAGCTTTGAACGACCAAGCAAAAAAGTAAAATCATTTATCGAAAAATACGTCGTACAAAGCAAACCCCTTCTCTGTGTTATATCTACAGTAACGTATGTGAAATGATTTCATGAACAATGCGATTTTGTTCCTATGAACTGTTTGATTGACTACATGATACAGTAACATGTGAAATGATTTAATGAACAATGCGATTTTGTTCTTATGAACTGTTTGATTGACTACATCTGTAATCTGTTCCACGTTCTTAGTTAGCTATCGCCGGATTTATTTGTTAGGCTCAACAGTACTCCGGTGCTGAGAGAAAGTGCCACGATACCAAGTGATGCCTCGGTTGATACATGGAAGCCTGCAAGGAAGAAGAAAATGTTGACAGAGCTTAGTTTTTGTGGTGGTTCTGTTCCAGCAGAAATTGTGGATGAATATATATACCAAAGAAATCCAGGATCATCTTGCATCCAATGAAGCCAAGAACCACTGCTATGGATGGCTGGTAAAGGCAAAGACAAGATTAGTTACAAATCATACTTATCCCGTGGGTACCTAATGAGTATTGCTGCTAATCTGCTATTAATGACCCCAGTTAAGAAACTGTCTTATGTATTTGATTGCTTAGTTTTGTTCGAACATGAAACAGACATAAGCTGAATGACAAATAATAGAAGTGATAATTGATACCTGCAAGTATTCCAGCTCGCCCATTCCTTCAGAAATCAGAGTATAGAGAGACCTCAGTCCTGCAGCAAAAAAAAACAATGAAACACTCTTCTGAGAAATCTCTCACTAAATTTCAATTCAAATTTCCAAGAATATATTAAAGAGGCAGCATCAACATCAAGAAAATCAAGTATAGACTAAGAAAATTAGTACCTAGGATTGCAAACAGATTAGAGGTCAAGACAATAAAAGGATCCCTTGTGACGCCAAAAACAGCAGGTATTGAGTCAACCTAAGAGAATGGGCAACCAGTATCAGTGCTTTGCTTCATCTTTTTCTTATGAGCCAAAAAAAGATTCAAAAAGTGGTGATGGAGGATACAGCAAATGCTATGTCACTGAGCTCTATCACTGCTACTGTGAGTAGCAATGGTGTGGCCTGCCAAAAAATATTTTGAGATAGATTAGAACCCAGTCGAAAGATACTATGATGATTTTTTCTTACTATGGAAATCCTCATTCAAGAAGACTTAATAGTGACTGCTACATAAATCTTAAACAATGAAAATTTAGTCATATACTTACTTTCCAAATGCCATCATGCTTTGTGAAAAACCGATTTCCATCGTAACTTGCTGCCCACAGTTAAAAACATAAGAAAGAAGGTAAAATCAGCTCTGGATGCATGGTAAACAGTATTAGCACCGAAATTAGACGAATAACTACATATAATCCCGTCAAATGAACTTTGAAAGAAACAAGCATAAGTAGCTAGCAGGATCAGGAAGAGAAAATACGGATTATATTACATGTGACAGGAATAAATCTCTGGCATGTCTTTACAATGAAGTTGTCGGATAGATCTGTATCATCTTCTTCACTTGAAAATAACTGTATCAAGACATTAGGCACAGAAAAACTAAAGTGACAAGAACCATTTTTATGTTCCATACCAATACTTGCGTGTAATTACGCATAAATCCTAACATGAGGTAACGTGCACCTTGAAAGACGAATATAAAAGAACTGCTGCAAGCAGTAGGTTGACTGCTTCAAATTTCTGAAAGATAGCAGGGACACTTTAGAATCAAATGGGGCAGAAAGACAATTAAATAAACAACTAAATTCTAACAATCATTTCGATCTAAGCATAGGATTCACCTGAAGAGTAGCTGTTCCAAGTAATATGAGGGAGAAGCGGAAGACAATTGCACCAGCTACACCATAGGTAAGCACCCGATTCTATAAAGAGGAGACAGAATCAGAATACTTGACAATAGTCAAGAACTAAATCTGCGTGCAAATAATTCGGTACCTGATAGATGAGTGGCACTTTGAAGTACTTGAAGACGAGAACAAAAACAAACAAGTTGTCCACTGACAAGCTTTGCTCCAATAAATAGCTGCAAGAGTTGAAAAACAGTTCATTAAAGGAAATAGCCTTCAGAGCTAAGCGAACTTCTACGTATCATATATAAGCAACGACGCACCCTGCAAAAAACTCTGATGCCTTGCCAACACCTTCCTTCAGACCTATTCCGATTCCAAATGCCACCGCAGCGCTTACCTGTTGAGAGATAAATATGACATAACGTTTCGTTTATACAGCCAGAAAAAAAAAAGAAGTAGCAGATGAAAGAAGATACTAACACACAAGGCAACAGTCTTGAAGGAAGTTTTGTATGTCTCTTCTGTGTCTATTGATGAGGTGCTTCCACTGTCATCATCTTTGTGTGGTAGAAGATCTCTGCTCTCCTTCTCTGTACTAACATGCCACAAAAAAATTATTGTCACAACACAAAGCCTCTCTTTTAGGGGTAACATATTGTCATTTGTGCCTTGCTAGCAAAACACTATAATGTAAAAAACTCAGTTCCTCAAAAATGTTGGAGAAGAAGCATTCACCTGGAGAAGAAACATCATCTTCCTGATCAGTTCCTCGGGAGCAAGCAATAGGAGGAAGATGATGGAGACGACGATTTGCAGCTGAAACAATCGTGACCCAAAAGCACATTAGCATAACCACGATTTAGATGATTCCTTCCATTTATATACACATGAAATGTGTGTACTTTAAAAACAGAGAGAGAGAGAGAAACGAGACCTGACGGATTTGTAAGGAGAGAGAAACGAGACTCAGTCCATCCACGAGCTCGGAAATCCGGCGGAATCACCGGAATGCTAACAAAGATTCGATCCGGTTTCGCCGGAGCGAAAACTCCGTGGTGGATAACTGAAGCTAAGCTCATAGCGTTGCGTCAAATCCAGTATCAAACTATCGCGAGTGACCACTATTAATCTCGCCCAAGACCTTTTAAAACGCCGCCGTTTTTATTGCGTTGTCGGACCCTTTTGACCCGACCCGACCCCCCTTCGGTTGGGTGATTAATGGGTTTCCGTTTCGCCGCTTCGGTCCGTTTTTTGGTTTGAAGTTTTTCTCGGTTTTGTAAATTTTGAGTAATAAAAGTAAAATCTAACGTCTAGTAAAATCTAATTCGGTTTCGTTCTAATCGTGTGAAATCATATCATTAATCCCCTATATATTATTTGAGAATCCATTCTAAAAAATAACCTTATA
>OVBI01000549.1:0-67352 GCA_900406495.1 Sisymbrium altissimum | reverse complement strand
CCGACGAAACATTTCGTCACTAAGTTTCCTCGGTATATGACACTCATCCTTCCTCGGTATATGACACTCATCCTTGTAGTGAATTGTGTGTTTAAAAGGTCATCGTGTTGAATCAATTGATGATAAGCAAAAGGTAAGTAATCCTTATTACACTGTTTAGTAGGGTGTCTAAATGATCCGGATTGACTGAGTATATCCATGATTCATTATACGATGTTGATAATATTCATGATCATGAGGCCTACGGTGATCCCCTATACAAATTAAAATGTCTGTAAAGACATATATTTTAAAATGATGGTCATGAAAATATTAAGGATGAGATATAAGTGTTCTATTTTCTAATCCAAAACAAGATACAAGAAATAAAATATCTTTTTACGTACACATCATGGAATAGACGCTCGAAGATTCGTCCACCTGCGTGGCGGGTGACAATGCTACACAAGAGCCAGCCTCAGAAGAGAGAACGTAAAAGCAAACACGTTCCTTCATTTGTCAACCTGTTAAACCAAATGCCCACACGCAAAATTCAAGTTTAAAACCTCGCTGATTGCCAAATGCTCAGCAACGCAAAAAAGAAGAAGAGAAAGATCTAAGAGATGGAGGAGGAACTCAAAGTCTACGCTCCAATGCGGGGCATCTCGAAACGCAACTCCGGGTTGGCCAAGTTCATGGGGATTTTTACGACGTTTCTCGTCTCCGGTCTGTTTCATGAGCTTATATTGTTCTATACAACTCGTGCAACGCCTTCAGGGGAGATCACTTTGTTATATGTGTTCCATGGGATTTATACTGCGTCGGAAATGGTGGCGAAGAGGACACCGTTTGGATGGCGGTGGGGGGTAAGAGCAGTGATGGCGTTTATGGCTGTGACCATTGGTTGGCTCTACTTCCCTCAGATACATACACGCCCATGAAACCTTGTTGCTCTTTGATTTCTTCCGTCGCAAGTGTTCGCAGATTTGTCTATTACTAAATATACCATTTCGTGAAACTATGAAATAAAATTTAAAACAAACATGTACGTGTGTTTTCAATATTAAAAATTAAAGAAGTTGTGTTCATATATTACGCATTCCTTGTGAATAAAATTTGTTTTGTTTGTTGATTAAGTCCATCTCAGTTTCATCATTTCATGGCACGCACGAGATATGTAAAAGAATCCTATTATTAATTTTAGTTTATTTTTTTAAAAAAATTGATGACTTCAACTTCATATTCATATATAAGCTCATGCATTAATAATATAGTTCGTAATAACTAAATATTTCAAAACTGCCGGATTATCATCCCAACAGATATAGGTGAAAACACCAACTACAGAAGGAAAGGAAACAAACTCCATCATCTCAATTTCTAGCATCACATCTCAAATTTGATTGTGGAGCTACGCCGGACCTCCAAAATGCCATATAGAATTAAATCGCTCTTCTCTGCAATAGTATTAATTAGCTGAGACTCTTACGAAATGCAAATATCGCAAGCTTGATACCCGATATATGAAAAAAGCGGGAAAAACAAATTACATGAGTCTATAATGATACAGATACGATACTTTAAAACCAATATACATTGATCGATTTTTTTTTTTCTTTTAAAGAAAAAAATCTCTTCAGGTTATCCAAGTCCAAGATGACATGCTTTCTTTTCGGATCCAATAAAAGAAAACGCAGATAAAATATATATATATTTGCTATCACATCGTCGGAAAAAAAAAAACGATTAAATGTTCGTCCACCCTAGAGCCAGCTTACACAAGAGCAAACCTTAGAAGGGAGAACGTACACAAGAGCCAGCCTCAGAAAGGAGAACGTAAAAGCAACCCGTTCCTTCAGTTATGTTAAACCATTTTATCTATTCATTCCGGCTACTTTGAATACACACAAAAACCAAGATAAAACCTCGCTGATTGGAAGAACTCATCAAGAACGCAAAAAAGAAGTGATACATGGAGGACGAAATCAAGAGATCTGCCCAAGTATGGCTTTCCGCAATAATCTCGGTAAGTTATTGTTACTACTTACCCCCAAGAATCAGAGCTGGGGTTCCTCGATTACTCTCCATTCTTCCGGTTTGTGTTCAGTTCTTTGTTTCTCCCATGCTCTTCTCCTCTGCATTTTCCATTTTCCCCATAATGTTTACCCTTACAGGGATGGGAACTTTAAAGCTCATCCTCTTTGCATTTGATCAAGGTCCTCTTTTCCCACTTCCCACAAGTCTTTTTAGATTTATGTGCTTCACTTTCTTACCCATCAAGAAACTTCAACACATCCCTAAAACTCAATCTAGTTCCCCCAGTTGGGTTTTCGCCGTTAAAGTTGCAATATGTGGAGTGTTGTTAATGTTACATGTTAGAGGTTACAGACACAATCTTCCCCCGATTATGTTATGGGGTCTCTATCCTCTATATATGTACTTGCCACTTGAGATTCTATTAACCCTCAACAAATCTCTTCTCACTATCATTCTTGGGTGCGATCTTGAGCCAGTGTTCGATGAACCTTACTTAGCCACCTCACTTCAAGACTTCTGGGGTCGCCGGTGGAACCCAATGGTCTCATCTATTCTCCGGTCAGGCATCTACACTCCTCTGCGGGGCCAATCCAAACGCAACTCCAGTTTGGCTAAGTTCGTCGGGGTTCTTACGACGTTCCTCGCCTCTGGTCTGTTTCACGAACTTCTATTCTTCTACACAAGCCATGTAACGCCTTCGGGGGAGATCACTTTGTTCTACGTGTTACATGGGGTTTGTACTGCAACAGAAATGGCAGTGAAAAGGTCAACGCTTGGGCAGGGGTGGGCGGTGAGACCAGTGGTGTCTCGGCTGCTTACAGTGACATTTATGATTGTGACCAGTGGTTGGCTCTATTTCCCTCAAATTACAAGGGGAGGTGAGGTTCGCCATTATATTACCAAATATATTATTGTTGCATGAAATTATGAAATAAGAAATCTATATATATGTATGCGTTTTCAATATTGAAAGTAAATAAGTTGTGTTCATATGTTACGCATACCTCGTAAACAAACGTTGATGTCCTCGGCAATTTCAGACCAATATGTTTTTATCGAGACTTCGCAATTCGCATAGTTACTTACAATTACGAAAGATAAAAAATGACAAGAGAAAAAATTCTAGTGTTCGTCTGCTATACACATCTCGTGCATGCCATACTTATTTATATCATAAATCTTTACAGAAAAATAACTGTAACCAAAAGCAGCGTTGGATAATAGATCTGTGTTTTACAAAGTTTGAACTTTGAACTACTTGGCTTCAAAATTTACTCTCACATTACACAAATCGTTTCAAACTATTTGACCTTTCTCTTCAAATTTTAAATTATTAGACCCAAAAAAAGTAAATTGCTGCAAAATTATACGAGGTCCAATTTACATTCTGAAATACTATTTCAAAATCAGAGTTCGGCATAAATGCTCTTAATTTGATGTTTCGAAATTGTCCTTAATTAGAATGTAAAAACCCTAAAAAATAAAGTTTTGAAGATGTCGAAGACTTGTTGCACACTGCACACACACACACACAAAAGAGGATGTTGCCAGACGCTTGGTTTGATATTCGAAAGTTCTCAGGCGACGATACTTTTACCGGAAAAGAAAAATAAAAAGTTTTTCCAAGGGCCCAACAGGTTAACCACCACCAAATGACGGTCTAGATTCGCCGAATCACGGAATCCGAAGCCGTACTGAAAACTGAGACACGTCATTGTAGATCATGTCATGATGTAATCGCTAGGATTCCTTTCCCATGGGGTTCTTGCTTTGTAAGTTTGTAGTTTGTGAATAACCAATATGGAAACAATTGTTGAACCCATGCCAGAGAAGCCCACTTTAGTTAAATCAACAAAGCCATTTCAAGCTTAGTTGTTTTGGTCAAACCCTTTTATTAGGCCATAGTATACGCTTCAAGGTTCAAGCCTTCAAACATGACAAAAGATACGTTTTTAAAAAGACGATGTTTGATTTAGCAAAAAGAAAAGGGACAATGTGCTGATTAGCTTGTACTGTTTGTAAAATTTTGATATTACATGTTCTTTTGTGCATTCTAATTTGTATCACAACAAACCTCACGTATTAACATTTAGTTGTAAAAACATTTGTAATAGATTATCATTTATCACACTCTACAAGGGCAAATTTTATAGATGAACACTTGTAAGTCGCGGACGTTTACGATGTTCTTTTAGCTGAGACTTTATTGTAGGAAAATAGCAACGTTGCGGTACCTATAGTACGAATATTCAAACTCAAATTAGATTGTTGCATAATGGTGAGGGAATTAAGAAGAGAAAGGTGAGATAACGTAACCGAAAAAGTAGTTGGAAGGTTAGTTCAGTAAATTAAAAGGAAGAAGCAGAGCAAACATGTTAAGTGCATGGGAATAGCACGAGAATGGTACGTGAAATATGAAATTAAAAGACATCATTTAATTTCGTTGTTGGTCCTTCTTTTAATGTTATTTATTAATGTGTCTCTGCCACTTTTCATGAGACACTGTCTCACTCACCTTCTATTCCACATGTCTCTTCTTACTATGCATTCTAAAATTGTTAATTTACGCGTCTATTTTGTACCTTTTATATGCAAATGTAGACCGTGTTTCTGTACAAACATACACATATATGTCAAAGTTTTTGAGTATATCATTATATCTTGATTGTCGGTGGACCGAAGCTAACTGTATGTTTGAAAATTTTGAAGTATATATATCAAGGGTTTTGCTAAGGTAGTGGTAAATTTTTGAAAAAAAATATCTTAACAAAAGTTTCTAAAATATTACACTATTTTTTTGTATTCCTTGTATATTTGTTAAAGTTGGAAGGACAAACAAAGACGCACTACGCAGCATGTAGAAATCGATCTTAGTTTGAATTTATGATCACGAACAAACTTTGTATATTCTGACCAAGAGTTATGTAGGTCGACTAATTAACAGTATCATTCACCCAAACTTTAATGCTATCGTGTTGATTAGATATGTGCAGTTGTGCACATATCTCTAATTTCCTCTATCTTTTTCAAATTTTTGTTGGATAAGATACAGTGATATATACACATGTTAAACTAATTATCTATTAATTCTAATAAACGAAAATACATATAACTAATCGGACGTACATATATTAACATCTCTTCCTAATTTCTGATACGTACGAATACGATCGATCACTATCTCAGAGTTTTTTTTATATAATTAATTGTAAATTGATGAATCTGGACGTGAAAGACAATATAATGACTGATGAAAGTCAAACTAAAATACGGAAAAAGACGTTATATATACGGGAAAGTCAACTGAGATTTATCAGAACAAGTCAAGATCACGTTGAAAGTTTGAGAATGTTTTTGACCAAGACAGTCCAGATCCGGCACAGATAAAAGAATCCTGGTTTGATCCGGTTCAAAAAACTCCCCACATTTGGCGTTGGTTTGGTAATTACTCTCCGAATCTAAAGTATCTATCTGACACTTGGTTCAATTTCAACCAGTCCACAAAGCTTATCCAAGGACCCAACATGTTTCGCGCCAACCAAATGGACGGCCCAGATTCGCTGGACCACGGGATCGGAAGCCGTACGTTTTTCATATCTGAGACGCGTTATCATACTCGGTTCCCATACATGGTCGTTAATTCTCAGTAGAGGCCGTTGGATCATGTCATGACGTGAACGGCGAGGATTGCTTTTTCATGAGGATTTTTACTTCTACTTTTGGTCTAATAAGTTTTGAATGCATTCTCATAAAAGATTTATCATGATATCTCTATAGTTAGTATAAGTAGAAAATCAAAGAGAAGATCTCATGAAAGGTCCCCATTTATCTTTTGGAATAAATCTTACAAGAGCTCTGGAATTTTGTGACAAACCAAATCTTTGCATGAGGGGACAACACCCAGATACACATACATATATATATTAAAACAATATATGTGTGATTGTATATGCATGCATATCCCTGGCCCATCCATGACCATCTTCAAGCCTTTACGAAATTAGGAAGGGGCACTGGAAAGTCATGTGATTTTACTATTTTATCTTTGAACAACGAAATCTATATAAATGCAACAACCTCTTAAATATGCGGCTGAGTATTTGAATTAGGAATCCATTATACAAGAGTGCATTGTCTAAAGTGATAAACTCTTATACGCTTGGTTAGTTTGTTTTTTTGTTTTAATGTTATGATACGCTTGATTAGTTATTGTTTAAACAAAACCATAATGAAATAAATAACTTAATTTATTCATATATACATGTAATGCAACAACGAGATCAGTTATTTATGTTCTCTTTATCTTGGATTCTTGATCGCCCTTGGAATACGTACGTTTGATATATAGCTAGCTATGAAATCAAAATTCGAGTTTAAATTATACTCCGAATGAAACATTGATGGGTTACATGGGTATGCATGAAAAATCACGCAATCCACATGAACATTTTCGGAAGAGGGGCCTAGCAATTTAATACTTGATATATTGTTCGTATCTACAGACACAGTAGTAGATACATTCTAAATTCTCTATTAACCCGTACATCTTTGAATTGTGTATGTAATAAATATTTGAAGCGTTTTGATACCTCTTTTCTTCCTTCTTCCCTTATAAAGTATTAGAATATAGTATATCTTACACTCGAAAATCAGCAACTTGCATGGTTATTTCTGAGATTGTCGGAAATATTTAATTTCTTATGAATTTGTATTCACATTTTATATACAATTCTTTTAAAATAATGCCTGTAGCAAATGTAGCCTCTGAACCACTCTTACGGGCACAAGAAAAAGGATATTTAGCGAAAGCGACACGACTTTGCTCTTTCTCGAGTAGTTGCGGCTCTAGCCTACGTGTCAGTTCTTTTCCCTGCACTTCTGTATTTTCAATATATTCTTAATTTTCAGTTTTTATTTTTAAATTTGATTTATCAATTATGTTTCATCAGAAATGTCGATTAAAATTATTTACACAGGTTTTGAATGTACTTCATATCTAGCAGATTTTAAAAGGTCCCAATCATTTCATAAAAGTTTCTGATTGAAAATGTCAGAATCCTAAATCAAACATTCGAACTCGAACAAAATTCTAAAGTTGTAAGTATGAAAGTTTTTATGTAATATTCAGAATCTTAAGGTTGAAACAAAGATTTATGCAAATGATATTCCCCGAAAATTTAAATACAGTATATAGAGAATACGTAAATGTTGGGAAATTGCGATTGTTTGGGTGAGGATAGTCTTCAGTTTTAGTTCCTTAAATTTTTGAATCAAGTTTTTTCTACTATCTTTGAGTTTTTTTTCATGTGATTTTTTTTTTGTCACAATTTCATGTGATTTTTATGATTGTTTTGATAAGGCTAACTTTTTATGGTGAAAATAGATTTAGACATTTTAGGATGAAGACTAGTTAATAAGAGTTAGAGTCTCATGACTCTTTATTTTTGTTAATCGTTGTATTTGAGTCTGTTTTTGTAGTTTTTTATGCTTCAGTTTTCTTTCTATAATTTTTTTTGTTGTTGTAATTTTGATGGTTGTGATTTGTGAATTGTAGTTCCATATTGTTCTTCTTCTTTGTGCTTTTCGATGATAGTCAGAATTTCATTCAATTTTGATAAAGTGAATTGTAAATTTTGGTTGTTAAATCTTGTTAAGAGTTTTGATTTTTCTTTTTGATCTTGTTTTCTTTGTAAGAGCTAAGTTTTTTTTGGTTTTTTTTGTTGGAGCTTTGTTTTCTGAGATTTCAATGTTTTCCACCGACTTTTGTAAAATTTCATATCACGGCTCTGTTTCAACTAATCAAACTTTTTTTTTTTTTTTAAAAAAGACAATACGTGAAAAAAGAAATTTGGGACTGAAAAACAAAGTGGCCTCACCATTCGTCTATGTACTACACCGATTAATGCTTCCAATGAAATATAGGACCAATAGACGATTACATTAATCACAAGAACGATCCATTGGAGTTATAGATCTCGAGTAGTAACTAAAAAATGCATTAAAAAAACAACAAACGAATTAAACAAGCCAATCAGCAATGCATCAACGGAAGTGGTGAATCACCTCAACACTTCTTCTAAATTTACGCCAGGAGACGATCCTGATTCTACAAGCTCCCTCCATCAACTCTTAAGTAAGATTCTATGGTGGACCAAATCTTGCCTAGCTGAACAGATATATATTGACGTAGACTGGTGATCCCTGTAGCGGACCAAGACAAAACTAGTTAAACTCGTCTCGTCTCTTTGCAATTGATGGTTAGCTTGGGATCGTTGACCAAGTAAAAACCGGATCGGACCAGACCAAGGTTGTATCCAACATCCTAATTTCTCAAGATAACAATGACACGTACAACATTAACCAAAAAGCTATTTGTGAATGAGATAAAGATATGGAAAGGAGACAAATGCAGTGAAAAAGGATACAAGGTTGAGAGTTAACCAAATTCAACGAAGGAACAAAAATAATTATCAATATTTGTAGCCTATTTTTAGGAAAAAATAATAATAATACATATTTATTTGATCTTTGCGTGCATAACAATACAACCGTACGCTAATGAAACTGTTTAACAGAGTGCGATTGAAGCGCTCTAGACAATCAACTGTCCCAACTGCTTTATTTATCGCATTTAAACCTCATGAGATTTTAGGATTTTGATATTTTTCTTTCTCGTGAATAAACTGCCAAAACATATCTTCTATGATGTGCCACATTTTCAAATCAACTTAGATTCTCTCTTCCCTCGTATCTAGTCTCAGTCTACCTGGCATCATATCACAATATTAGTATTTTGACCTTATATATTCGTTTTTAGTATTAGCTTGTAACCGTGTATAATTATTAAAATCATTAGCCTTTTTATGATTAGCCTTAAGAATTTAACTAAGCTTTTCAATTGTTCCCATCACGTGAGATCACACGTGCCTCACCAACAACAACAACAAAAAGCGATAAAATTTTAATAACGAAAAAGCGAAAATGAAGGAATTTTCAGTCGACCAAAAAAATAAAAAAGGGGGATAAAGAGAGCCAGAGCACGTGGAGCAGAGAAACTCGACACCAATACCGTTAACAGACTTTTTTTTTTCAACTTAAAACGTTAATAATAATTAATTAATATCACCATTAAGGCATTAACTACAACATTAATACAATTTGATTTATCTTATATTTAACCACCACAACCCCGAAAAAAAAAAAAAAACTACAAAAAGATTTTAAAATAACGAACTTCACGGAGATATATCTTACCGGTACAAAACTTCGCCGGACTCCGTTAAGTAACGGCCGGTACATTCACTACTTTATTTATTTAAAATAGAATATTAAACAGCCAAAAGAGGATCCGACCCGAATAGATCCCCAATATCTTGAAAATGGTCGTCCACGTGCCAGTTGGATAATCCGGATCCGAAATCGAATCCAAAGTTCATATCCGTACACGTATCGGCGAAGAGATCTTCCCCGAATAAGTCGCCGCCGAGATAGTCGGGAACAACAGAGCTCCGGAAATCAAACAAATCCTCGTCGGTAAACAACGGCGCCGAGAAATCCGAGAAAGTATCCGACACCGTCGATATCGTCGTCGTCGTTGTAGAAGGCTCTTCCTTAACAATAACCGCCGCGGTTGATGAAGAGCTGCCGGAGAATTCGTCGACGGCGAAAGGAGATCGGAGAACGGAAACCGGAGAGCAGAGGCCGTCGCTGCTGTTGCTGCTGATGGAGGAAGAAGCGACGACTTCGTCTTTGATTTTTCTCTTCCGTTTAACCGGCGACGGAGGTGGAGGAGAAGAGTTTGGTTTGTTCTCCGTAGACGGCGGAGGGACGGAGAAGTTAGTGAGTGCGTCGGGACCACGGAGCTGAATCGCGGCGCTGTCGTAAACCAAAGCGGCTTCCTCCGCCGTGTTGTACGTTCCTAACCAGAGCCGTACGCGCCTAAACGGATCTCTTATCTCCGCCGCCCATTTTCCCCATGGTCGCTGTCTCACTCCCCGGAACTTCTTCTCCGTCGTCGTTGTTGTCGTCGTCGGAGGTGAAGCAGAAGCAAACTCCGGTTTGACGGGAACAGCTCTCTTCCTTCTCTTCTTGGATTCGGTTTGAGTAGTTGAACCGGAATCGAGAACTACTTCGTTGATGAACTTCTTGATACGACGGCGTTTAGAGACGAAACGTTGGTGCGCTACTTCTTCGTCGTCGTCGCTGGAGGAATCTGTTGCGTCTGGGTCGGTGACTGAGATACGGAGAATCCTTGGTTGTTGGAAGTTGGTTAAATCCGGTTCGGTTCTGCTGGTGTTGGTTATGTCCTCTGAGAAAGTGATTTGCGAGAGAGCGAGTTTCTTCTTCTCTGTATCCATACTATAATTAATCTCTTACTCTTTGTTACTTAAGACTATGACTCGGTGTTTTATATATCAGAGAGATTGAGAAAGCATTTGAAAGTAAAAAGAGAAAAAAGGAAAGAGACAAAGAATAAAGAAGGCAAAAAAAAAAGAAAGAAACTTGAAGAACAAGAGTGTGATGCTTCTCTGCAAAAAGTTTTTATCAAAGGACGAGCAACGGCACACAGAAATTAGCGAGAGAAAAACCGAGAGAGGAGGAGGAGAAAGCGAAGATTTTTCCACGGAAAGTTGAGGAAAGGAGAAAGAGAGATAAAATCAAAAGAGCTTTCTTTTTTGTTATATTCTTATGGAATCAACACAAACCCACCGTTTGGTTACCGAGGGAGAGAGAGTGAATAATAAAGAGGAAGATGCTGCTTTTTGGACAGAAGGCTTTAAGCTTGGTGTTTTTTTTCTTTCTAGGAAATATTCCTGGAAATTTTTTTAAGTGTGCAGAGAGAAAAGAAAATGTTTTTCGCAGAGTGTGAGAAAGAGTGACACGGGGAAGAAGAAGGAGATTTAAAAGCGGCAGAGCACATGTAAGTAGATAGATAGAGAGAGAAGGAGGAGACTATTTTATAGGATCTTGAAACGGCTGATATAGTGTTTACTCTGGTTCTTTTCTTTTTGCTATTTTATTATATATAATCCTAATAAAAAATAAGTTTCTCTAAATAATCATACAACAAATTATCAGAATATACCAGATAGAGATGAGTTTTTATTGTGTAAAGTGTTAATACCAAATTTGAATCACAAACCTTTTTTATTTTTTGATTTCTTATTTTTCAGTTATAACGTTTTTAGTATTAATCATACTTGGACTTTTTTATTTTCTGATTTTTTATTTTTCAGTTATAACGTTTTTAGTATTAATCATACTTGGACTCATTATTATTTATTAATTACGTTTGGACTTGTTATTGTTCTT
Organism: Sisymbrium altissimum; assembly: GCA_900406495.1. Classification (NCBI taxonomy): domain Eukaryota; kingdom Viridiplantae; phylum Streptophyta; class Magnoliopsida; order Brassicales; family Brassicaceae; genus Sisymbrium; species Sisymbrium altissimum. Next base: position 56,024 of record OVBI01000549.1, on the reverse strand, counting down.
TTTTTCCTTCGATTTTAAGAATATTTGTTGTTTTATGGTGGGTTTTGTTTTACACTTATTCTTCTTTTTTAATTGTGTATTTATATTAAATCTTTTTTAATTATATGTTTGATATTATTAATTTTTTAAAAAAGAAATTTACTAATTTTTTTGTATATGGGGCTAATTTATTTTTATGCTTCTAGGTTTCAAGCCTTGTAAATATCAGGCATGGCTCTGGTCATACATAGTACAAAAGAATGAATGAATTCCTTAGCTACATATAGCAAACAGCCTTACATTTATGCTACTACTATATGATTTGAACTTTTGGGTCAAATGACCATGTCAAATGAATAATAGATAATTGTTAAAACTATACTTGTTCACAATAAAACGTACATTTTACCTGAGAATAGAAGTATAGAAAGAGGAAAAAAAGTATAATCTGACAGGTGTCAACAACAATGAATTAACAATTTGTAACGTATATAGATACAATCATTACATTTTTACAATGTAGAAAAAGAAAAAAAATATATTCACAATGTAAAGAGGTAAACTAAAAGTTTGGTATTCTTTTTGAAAGGAAATAATTATTTTCTATTAATATCAGAACTGAGTGACTAGCAATAAAAACAAAAATCAAAAGTTAATTAGAAAGAAGATTTGATTTCAAAAACTAATTTGACAAATTTATCGCCGGCGAAAAGAGGGCGACAATACCAAAATGCCGCATAAGTCAAATGAGTGGGATATTGACACGTGTTACTACAAAATTGGGTCCAATCCAACGGCTGGGACGTGCCTATCCCTGGCAGCTGACAAAGAAAAAAAACATGTACAGTATTATCTTAATAAATTAATTTCTACTAATTATTTAAACTTGTTCTCGTAATTGGAGATTCAGGTCACGTGATACCGGAGACACGGCCAGTCCTACTTTTGACCAGAACGCTTTAATTATAATTAATGGCAGCTGATTAAGTCTTTAATCTAAAACCTCCGTACGAAGCTCTCTCCCCGTATTTACCACAGGGGTGTTTTTGTCATTTTTATCAAGCAAGTTGCTCGTAAAAAATCAAAAGACCGTTACGGCCAGTTCTTTACTGTGTTAACCTTTACCAGTCTCTGTTATTACAGCTGGTGGCTAACGTGGCAGACAACAACCTAGGACGTTGCGCCAAAGAAAAATGCACAGTAATTTTTGGAATCATTGTATTAGTTCTTAATTGCGATTTAAACTCAATAATTTCTTCTCGTTTCTTTCCTGCAAAATTTTATGCGAGTAAAGTTAAACAAAGGGCCTTTAAGTTCACTGGCATTTTTTGTTTTTAAGAGCAGCATATTTGGCATTTCTTTGAGAGGCAAGTTTAGCAGAGAATATGAAAGTATTAGTGAATTATTACTTTCTGTAATAAATAAATAAAAACACTTTGACCAATGGTCAACTATGTCGCATGGACTTTCCTATCTAAATTGCGTAGGGTTGAGATTCCAATCCTAATTTAAATTTTTTGAGGCAATCGGCAAATACTTTTTTGTTGTTGGTAATTACTGTTACGGATTACCAAAATTTCTTTAAAAATCACATAGAGTGAACAATGATGTTTTCTATCGTATTGTATTTTCGTCTAATTATATAAATGTAAATATAACAATATATAAATGTGTGAAAGATATTGGAAGCCCATGCCATATGTCTAAAGAAAGCAGCAAGTTTTCATTGCAGGGTATGTGAACCATGAACTAGTTTGTTGGTCTTGTCTTTCCCCTTCACTTTTTTATTTGCATCTGCTATACAGTTTTTGTCCAACAACTGTGATATATAAATTATCATATTTGTACATGACCGTATAGACATAAAAATATGCTTTAATTCTCGAGATAATAATTCTTTCGCTATTTGAATTATTATATGGAAATTTAAAAATATGTATAGATTTTAAACGTCATTTCATATTAAAAATACACTGTAGTTGTAATAACTGTGGTCGAAAATCTCAGACCTATAGATTCTAAATATCATTTTTAAATGAGTGAAAAACGTGAAATATAGATTATTGTATATTACTAAACCAGCCAAATCTAGGCATCGTACCCTAGATGAGTAAATTAACTTCAAGCCATGTAACTATTCAGAAATCCCGTAACATATTCGTATGCTGAATTAAATAAAAGGAAAAAACAGTTTGTATAGGTGATTAGGAAAGGCGAAGACAATAAGTTGTCATTTCTCGACAAATCAAATTTCATTTCTGAAAATTAAGTAATATAGTAATATGCCATAAATATAAGAGGATGAAAAATGCGTCGGTCCACGAATTCATAATCATTACACAATCATAAGTTTTGTGTCAACGATACCTTCATAGAAATTCGATCTCACAATGTACAATGTGCACATTTTTACGTGGTAATCGAAAGTTTTTGTTTTGTTTTTTACTGGACAAGCAAAAAAAACAGCGGGAGACCACTTTCGATAAAAAAAATTTGTTTAAAAACTTATACTATAATAAAACGACATACAAAACAAAATTAAAAATCCAATGATCATTCTTTGTAAAACTCAAAAATTATAGATACTCAATCTATGTGATGTTTTGGGATTTTAAATTCATCTATTTTAAAAATATTGATGTTCTGGGATTTTCTAATTTTTAAAAATTTATTGAAATAACCATTTAACCTTTTAATTAATTTTTACCATAAACAAAATATTTTAAAAATGACGATAAAATAATTAATATTCAATCATATATACATTGGGAATCTAAGATATCAATCTTTAAAAAAACTAAAGGAGTATATATTTCCATGGTTTAGTTTTAACTAGTTGCTGATTTCACAACCTAACTTGGAGCTTCTTTGTTTAAATTTTATTGTACTTTTTTCTTTACACAGCACATGATATCTGTTTTGGTATGAACTAAGTCATGGTTCAGTTCATACTATTTTCTAAGATAATTAGAAGCAAAAAAAGAGAGAGAGTAGATTATCACTATCTATATGTAGTATTCAGTAGGGGATAAAATGTAAAATAAACAAATGGTTATGCAAGGATATATAGTTATAAAATAAAAAATAATTGCATAATCTACTATTTATCGTGTTATATTCTTTCTACTGATGTCAGATAACTCTATTTTGCAGTTTATCCTCGTGTTTGGTTAAAAGCTTAAGATCCAGTCGGAATAATTGAACAAAATTGATCATAACCAGATAATTTAACGAGTTTCATAAATAGATATGTTCCACATACTTTTCTCTATTACAAAAGGAATAGTCGTTCTGGTTTTACCGATTGTCTATATACTTATACTACTATTTTTCACGGTAAGTAGTATAAAACGTGTATTACATACAAATATACTGATGATGCTGTCGAGCTGAGTCAATGGTTATGGCCTAAGAGCTCACCGAATAAGAAGGAAAGTTCGATTTTGAAGCCAAGCAAACTAGACCGTACGGATATATTTGTCCAAGAATACAAGAACACTCGTTGGACCGACGACGGTACACTCAGGCCCATTGTGGGACCCAGCTTTCAGCTACCCTTTCTCTCCGTTAGTCCGCTAACGGCGCCGTTCTCTCTTTTCGAGGCCTTTTTCTTCTATTCGGTCCACTTGGTCGCTTCCTCCCGTCATGTGACGGCTGACGTCCTCTTCTCAGTTCCTTTTTGTTTTTAGTTTTCTCTTTAGTCTTTTGTTTTTTAAAGGACCATAAAATGAAAACCCATAAACTTTGACAGGGGAAACAATGGGAAAACTAAAATAAGAAACATTTAGTTTTCCCAAAAAACAAAATATTTAAAGTGAATAAAGTTATATTTTGGGGGAAGAGAACGTTTCGGTGATCAAGGCAAAATAACATTAATAGCCGGGTGGTTTGTGAGTTGCGGTGATAACTGGAGTATGATATTTTCTCACTATTAATTTGGAATGATATTGTCTCTAATTGAAAATATGATTGAAAAATGTCATACAACTTCTATGTGACGGCATTAACATTAATTTTTAACTTTTAATGATAAGATTAGTGTGTTGTCAAAAAAAGAGAGATAGATTAGTGTCACAAGCAAAATATACGTGATTGACGAGATTGTATTTCCACAGATTTAATAGTGTATGAATTGATATGGAAAAAGAAAATTTGAAAATAGATAAAGGTTTCAATAATGACCCAGTTATCCTGCTTCAAGGTACGCTGTGTACCTCTGGAAAGTGCGTCAACGACGCTGGTGATGAACACATTAAGGCTATTTTAACTTGGAATGATTCGAGAAAAGGAGTTCATAATCATACGTTTTTTGTTGTCTTATGAGTTAGGTTATGGCAAAATACTATAAAGAATGATTTAGGTTGATATAATTTATGTATACGAAAATATTTACGACTAACCAATAATTAAAGTGGACTATGAAAGTGTGTCGATCATGTATAGGCATAGTAAGGTGAAAATCATCTACCACGAACGAAAAATTCACACTTATCTACTAATATTTCTTTTAGGAAATAATCATCTTAAAAACAACAGTAACAGTTAATGTCAAAATAAACCGATCAAAATGGCATGTTGGTTAGTTAGACTGGTAATTTTCAAGTAGAAACATCAAAACTAAACCTTAAAAATCTTGAACAATCCAATATTCAATACTGACTCCACGCATCATAGATTAGATCACAGTGCATTGACTCAACAATTAATTGGTTTTGGGAAAATGCAACCAGACAATACTACTAGCCACTAAGTAAAATGAGCTTTCACGAGACTAGAAGAACCGAGGAAGGATCGAAACAATTAATGATGTAATATTTGCTGATTATGGAATTAATTTTTATTTAAAAGTTAATAGGATATCGGTCCCTCGAAAGTCAAAATATATTACAGCACCAATGTGCGACGACGTATCTTACATTTGAACTTTGTTAGTAGTATTAGTTTATTACCACGTTATTTTCTTTTTATTCAATCAAAGTTGAAATCATAAATTCAAAATTCTGACGAGTTAATGCAGATATGGAATAATATTTAAGATGTTAATAATTCGTTTAATAAATTATTCAATGATTACTTACGTAAAATAATGGCTGTGATTAAAATTTATTTACGTCGTTTACTTTTTTTGGGGGGTAAAAATTTTACTTGTTCAATCTTCGAGATTGCCTGGCTAACATGATTATTAACGTGGTACCTCGTGCACCGAGAGTTAATTCTGACATCTCTATACAATTTTCAGTTATCTTTTTAAAATCTAGATGATAGTAGCTTTTGTGTTTGTGATAATTAGAAGAAGAAGTTTTTGAAGTGTTGTAAAAAAAAAGGAACAAAATTTTGAAGTTACTACATAATTGCAAACACAAACGCCGATCAAAACCTAAATCCGCAAAACATTATGTAATGTTTATTACAATATATTTATATAATTAACATATAAATACATGTATTTTTGTTTGGCATAGCTTTCTTTCTAAAGAAATGATGAATCATATCGCGCCATGTAGATATCAAATCAAAATGAGTTTCCGTGATGACATATCATGTCATATCTCTGCGGACTGCGGACTCCCACAATTGGACGGTAACGCATTTCGATCCTACATTCCTACTCAAGCCGGCTCCATGAAAACGTAGAGTTTTATGTTGACTAGTGACTCATTCATGCAAACTCATTTAATGCAGATACGCAACCGTTAGATACGAATTTCGCTAAGCCTTAACAATATCTAACGAAATGTATGAATATTACGGCCTTGTTCATTTCGTGATCTCTGGAACCACTAACCAGCAACCGCAACCAAAAATTAAATCTATCATCACAACAAGTTCAGCACCGTAAAACACTGTTATCTGCTTTTTTGAGTCACTGCAGCAGTCAAAAACCAGTAAAACAGATGCTCTTTTACCTTTCTAATTTGTATTATATTTCTGTTTTCAGTGTTTTTATTTTGATCGCTGGTAGCTGGTCGCAGTGTAAGATAAATAGGGCCTACATCTTCACCATGTCTAATACGTTTTTTAGCAGATACAATGCAATGTATCGTTGAATTCTTTTAAACGACTTTAAAGTTTGATCCATAAATCGTTAGTATATAATTTGAAGTTACATTGAAATAAAAAAGCGTGAGAAAATTAGATATGATTGTGTATTGGTGCGTCATAAAATATGGACGTTGTTAACTTACACTAATCTAAAAAAAAAAAACTTGTACTAATCTAATCAATCTTCAAAAAAATAAAAAAACTCATACTGATCTATTATTGGAATTTGAGATATATTAATTGGAAAAGAAGAGACATAAGTTATAGTATATTTTTGTTTTGGTCAAGACTCAAGAGACATAACTTAATTCAATTACAAATATTTTAAGTGAAGTGGAGGTGGGGTGGGCGGTGAGCTAGCAAGTGATTGTCAAACGTTGTCATGTAGCGAAGACAAATCTCAACAGATATTACTAATATGCATAATTATTCTTGTGTAACTATTTAGTTAATAATTTACTGCTAATTAGATTTAATTAAGGAACCCTCGAATTATGGCCGAGTCACGAATTCCTTTCCAACACTTTCTCACGATCGACCCTATTGCCGGCCAATTATATATGTACGTCGAGCCTTTTCTATTTGTTAAATACAACCCTGTTGGGTTTGCAAGTGCAGTGCATTAGATAATTGAGATTAACTAATCTCACTACTAATAAATCTATTAAACAACATTTAAGAACCGTACTTGTCGCGAAAGTGGTTGTTCACAATCAAAATTTTCTTATAATAAAAATATCTGGGAACCAGTTCACTGTTATGATTAAATTAAAAAAATGTAGACATGGGTCGTAATGGTTCATGTAAATAATTGTAAACTCTATATAAATGATTTTTTATGTCATTGTTTTATTTGTGGTAAACTTAGACAAACTACACATATTCCCATGCAATAATAATGTATTAATTTGGTTATTTCCTTACATTCGTGTCATGAGTGCGGAGTTTGAAATGTAACGGTTCGGTTCCATATAAACTACTTTATATACTTCATGATAAATATTTCATTAATCTGGTACATTGGCAATTTAAAATTAGAAAATGGTTATACGAATATTTGTTTCAATAAATACAATCTACTACTACGATTTTTTCCCATAAACAAATGTGAATGTAACTAAATTTTTTTGTAACGTGTATAATTATTCTTGTGGAACAATTTATCCATATAAATAAGATGAATAGGAAGATAGAGAATACTTTCGTTAGAATTTCGTATGTCAACCATAAACAAAGTTACAAAGACTTACATATTAATTACAAGACGTTCTGAGAAACCAAGCAATATGTAAGCTGACAATGTGAAAAAAAAGATTATAACTTTCTAAAAATAATTTCCTTTAAATATGTTCGCAGAGGAGAACAGAAGAAGGAGCTAAAGTGAGGTACAATGTATAGTTCATTAGTTTGACTCCGTATTTTAAGGGACTACAGCCAGCTAAATTTAAAATTAAGTTTGGCTACACTAGTAGGACAAACAAAAACAAAAAATCTAAAACTTTTTGGAGTTAGAAAACTCATAGCATAGGGATGATAGACTAAAAAGGCTTTTCAGTTTTACCATGAAATCTGGAACCATTGGTCTATAATCGTTGTTTTGGAGCCCGCATCAAATCGACCTTTTACTATCACTATTTTGTAATTACATATCAACAAATGAAAATTGCTTATTTTTTGCCGAAATTTAAATTTAATTAACTCCGTTTGTGTAACTTGTCGACAGAACACCAAAAAAAGGTTTGACTCTGACTTGAGAAAAGGCAAAGAGTAACATATGGAGCAAGTGGATGTTGACTGTTATGTCTATTCTCATGATAGTTTTCAAACAAATGAAGGATTTTTTATTTTTATTTTTATCTCAACGCAAGAAAATTAAAGTAAGTAGAAAACAATTAAGTTGCTGACAAATGTTGATAGATAAATAGATTAAAACATCAAATTATATCTTTGTATTTTTTCAAGCTTCTGGTAATGAATTTCACAGAAGATAAAAAAGAAGAAGATTAAAACATCATAATTCCCCGAGGAAAGAAATCAATAGATGTAACTTGTATTCCAGTAGTTTTCCCGTATGTCGTTAAAACATTCGGGTTTGTCATATGAATGTATATTGTATATTTGTATGCTGCATTGGCCAGCAGAAAGGTACGCGTTCGTTGAAACAAATAGCATTCAGATGTTTTTGGTTTTCTTTAAACTGTTAGGTTACTTCAGTGAGGTACTAAATGGTCTAATTAGCTTTCACCACTGTCTAAACAAGCCGACACTTTACCAGCGGAGGAGTAACCAAAAAACATGTTGATCCAACGATTTCGTGGGGACGTGGGGATTTATATAAAATTGACATATTTGCACATTTGAGATTTCTTTATTTTTTTGCCTTTTATGTTTCTAATTTCGCAACTTGGAAAGAAGAAGAAGCCCTATTGCAGTATATGAGCAAGACACGTCGTTTTCTAGAATTGGACAAATCATATTCACGTTGTAACTTGCCTTATTTGTCTCCTTCCTATTGTAATCTCTGCCACCTACGTGTTCCTCCTCCAAAACACAATCACGACAAACCAATGTCTCAATTGTTCTGACTCAGAAAATTTTATTTCAGCAAAGTAGTATATATATAGAGATACAAATTATTATTTTGTTGCTGGAATTGTAAGAAAATAATAATAATAATAATAATTAGTTCAAAGACTCCAAACCCATTCCAGTGACCATAATCCCATATTATATATATATTTTTTTATTTATTTTACCAGTAGCTCATAAACATAGGCCTAATGGGCTTCGTTTCGGCTCTGAAGCCCATTAGGCCATACTCTTACGATTTAGAGGATTTAACGATGAACCAAACGCCATGATCGGATGTGCATTTTAAACAAGTTTGTGCTTACAAGATCCAGAGAAGATAAAGGAGCAAAGGTCATTTCAATCATCAATGGCTGCATCTGGAGATGTTTTCAAGGCGATGACGACGAGAGGATCCAACGACGATGAAGAGGAGAAGACGTTCGTGGCGTTGCACGTTGTGAAAGAGTGGACGAATTGGTCGTTAAAGAAGGCAAAAGTCGTGGCTCACTACGGCTTCATCCCTCTCATTATCTTCGTCGGTATGAATTCAGATCCTAAGCCTACTCTCTTCCAGCTCCTTACCCCCGTCTAAATCCAATCTCTCCCTTTTTTTTATCTTAATAATAACATTTCTTTAGTCATATGTACGCAATAACCACGACGGTGTTTGATAAACATTCTGATCTTTTGAGATGTTTCGTCTTATATTTTCTTCTAGAAACAAAAGATGGTTCTTACTTGAAAACCAAGAATCACTAAACAGAAATGTGTTTTGATTAAAACGGTTCTAACCGAAGAAGATGATCAACAGAAGGGGGAGTATACAGACTTCATATAAAGTTAAAAATCAACAGTTTCTCAAATTTCGTAGGATTCAAACTTCACTCGGCGTGGAAGTCTCCGAGGCTCCGTTTTCGGATTTGGATTTAGGCTCATGACTTGCTCGTCGGTTTCCGACATTCTCCATGAGCCTAACCAAATCAGACATCTTAGGTCTCTGGTCGGGAGCTTTGACAACACACGACATTGCAATCTGCAACATCTCGACCATCTCTTCCTCTATGTTCGTATACCTTAGAAGCTCCACGTCAAATACCTCTGCAGTCCATTCCTCTCTCACTACCGAATGCACCCACCGAACCAAATGGATAATCTCGTCTCCTGCAGTTTTTCCATCATTAAACCGAAATCTATAACCGAAGAGATACAATATTATGGTCTTTTTTCGGTTTTGTAAACTTTACCTGCAGTAGTATGGATGGGAGATTTTCCTGTGAGGAGTTCGAGCAGTACGACGCCGAAGCTGTAAACATCTGACAGTTGAGAAGACTTCCTCGTGTCGCTTACTTCCGGTGCACGGTAACCAGCTTGTCTTGAGATCGGTGGAGCCAAGGGGCTCATTACCGCGGTTAATCCAAGATCGGAGACGCAGCCGTTACGCTCTGAGTTCAAGAATATGTTTGAAGATTTGATGTTGCCATGGACGAGTTTTCCATTGTTCTCTTTGTGGATTCGAGCGATTCCTTTAGCTGCACCAATCGCGATACTCATTCTTGTTTCCCAGTCCAATGGAATCCTGTTTTCTCCTCTGTTACCTGCACCATCCAACAGCAAAGCCATGAAAACACGAAACTAAGTTTTACTTTGATTACTAAGTTTACAATGAGCCTAACCACTGCTTTGTAGCTATTGACGCAATAGATTCAGAAAAGGGAAACGTACCATGAAGCAAAGAGGCTACACTTCCATTGCTGAAATAGTCATAAACCATTAGCTTCTCGTCTTTGGAGTAATAGTAAGCCTTAAGCTCCACAACGTTTTCATGCTTAATACCTCCAATGATCTCCATCTGCTGCTCGAAATCTCGTTTCCCAGCAGCAACATCCTTGAGACGTTTCACAGCAACAGAAGTTGCATCCTCAAGAACCGCTTTGTACGTGGTGCCAAACGTGCCTTTACCAAGAACCTCAGCAGAAGCTCTCAAAAGATCCTCGAGATCAAACGAGTAATTGCATCCTTCAAAGAAAGACAACCTGTTGTTGGCGTCTTCCATCCGCGAAACGAATTTCTCAGGAGACATCCCACCTTTCTTCTGCAGCTTATTATCCGTAATAATCCCATCACCTTGACTTAGTTTTCTTCTCAAGTAACAAACAGCCACCACAAACGCCAGAAGCGCAAGTAGTACAATGGAAGCAGCAATAACGATAAGCAAGAAAACTGTCTTGGTGAGTCCCATGAAGTGAGCTTTAGGTTTCTGAGGAGCTTTCAGTTGCTGATGAGTCAGGTCGGGAGGTGGGTGAACGAGAGAGTAGCCACCAGAAGTAGTAACACCGATGCCTTGATAAGACGACGTTGGGAATCTTTGAAGCCAACTCGGTATCGGTCCATTGAGATTGTTGTAGGACAAATCAATGTGCTGCAGACTAGAGAGAACACTCAGATCAGGAATGTCGCCAGAAAGCGAATTGTTAGCGAGATTCAACGACTGTATACGTTTAAGACCGGACAAAGAATCAGGCAAGGTTCCATTAAATCCATTGTTGGAGAGATTGACACTAGTGAGATTCTTCCAAACAGAGAAATCCAAAGGCAAAGGACCAGAGAAGTCGTTGTACTGAAGGTAAAGAAAGGCCAAGTCTTTCAACTCAACGAAATCAGCCGGGAACTGACCAGAGATTCGGTTGGATCTGAGACTGAGAACTCTGAGAGCAGAGAGTCTGCTTATAGTGTTGGGAGGAATCTGACCGTTGAGACCAACTCCAGGCAATCTAACGGCAATGATACGAGATCCGTCTTGGTTGCAAGTAACACCGGTCCAGAGATTGCAGACGGAAGTAGTCTCGTTCCAGTTAAGTGAACGTGTGGGACGCATAATGGTTAGAAACTCAAGCAATGCGCGTTTGTCTTGTACTGGATCTGCGTTTCCTCTGTAGATAACCAAACAGAACAGAGAGAAGAACATCCATAGAGAAGAAACCCTCCAAGCTTCCATTGTGTAAGAAAAACACAAAAACGAGCTGTTTCTTTGTATTTTTAGAGAGCTGCAGAGAAAGAAAAAACAAAAATTTATAACTCAATTTGACAAGAAGATGATAATGAGACTATATATAAATGGAGAAGCTTTGAATTGAATTGAATCCATCCACTTTAATTTAAAAATAAAGAAAAGAGAAAAGCAAAAGATTTCTAGAAGACTGCGGATCAAATAAAAAGTAAAAGGGAATCTGAAACTCTATGCGGAAATTTAAAAAAGTATTACACAAACTATAAAAACAGGAGTGGGAGACAGAGAAAGAAAGAGAGACTGTAGCTTTGCTTCGAAACTAACGAAATGAAAAAAAGAGAAGTCCTTTTTTCTTTCTTTGTAACATTCGAAGCTTTAATTTAAACTCTTGGAATCCAAAAAACCCCTAAAGAATTTCTGGGAACTAAAAGTTGAACCCTAACTCTAACTAAAAGGATTAAACTTTTATTATAATTAAAAGAAATAATTACCTCTCTCGTTTCCAGATCTGAACTTTATACCAACTCCTTTATTTAGAAACAGAGATATTTAGGGAAGTGGGAGAGGAGAGACCAACCTCATAAATTACGAAGTGATGATAATGTGATGAACCGGCTTCAGAACCACCATTGAAGCAGCACTGAAGTTAAGAGCTTTCTGATTTTTTTTTTTTAATTCCAACAACGGATATAATTGTTTTTATTTTCTTTTTTTTGGGAAATTAAAGTAGTGAAAATGACGAGGAGGGAAGAAGAAGAAGAAACTGATGCTGACTTTTTATTTTATTCGGTTACGACAGGTGGCTGACCGGTGAGTCTGTGAAAGCCGTACGTACCGGTTGTTTAATATCGAACCGGGGGACCATTGCTTTCCTTGTGTACTTTTGCTTCGATTTTAATTATGCCAGCGTTATTGTCTGCTCGATATTTATTATACAAATTAACCGGTTTGAGTTTTATGAACCGATATATATGATGAGACATGAGATTTAACTGGTCAAATGATTACCAAAAGTAAGTGGGAATCATTTAATGATGATGTTAATTGACTCAAGAAAGCATATTTAACTTACCAAATTACATGGATCTCAAGCAAATACGTTTTTATTTACTTGTCATAATGAAGTTTCAAGCCGTCATCAATGCTTTTACCATTTTTATATACTAGTATTAGTTTTCTTTTTCCTTGTTTTGGCATCAAGTATTACATTAAAAAATTATTACTTTCCCTTCGGTGTATTAAATATTGGACCGACCCAATTATAGAATTTATGGTGCATCATAATAGACCAATAATTTCAAATCTTTCATGATTAATGTGATGATTTTATACCATCTTGGCTTGGTTGATTCCTTTTTCCTTTTCTCCAACATTGTGAGGCAATCCAGAGAGCGAGTCCAAAGACCACTAAAACCTTTAAATCTATAAAGAAATTCATTTTTCTAATTGTTTCGTTTAATTTTAGTTATTATGTAGAAATGATTTATTCAAGTGTTAACCATGACAACGAGAAGGCTTTAGTAATTTAACAATGAAGATTTCACCAAATAAAAAAAATACAATCTTCATTTATATTATGTAAAAATATCTTCATACACAAGTTAAATCTCGCACAAAACCAGGATCTTGTCACTACCTAAAAATGGGTGACATTTTCAAATCTCAGGTTTCCTTTTAATATTCAGGATTTGATACCGAAGAATCACACGCACTGTGATGTTCTTCTACAGAGCTATACAGAAAAAAAATATTAAGCCAAAAGATATAATAAAAAGAGAGAAGAATCAATCGGTTTAAAGATAACCGGTACCGGTTTTTCAGGTGGAGAGGACAAGCGAGAGATTTAATTTCCCGGTCCATTCTTCACCCGGTTTCAAAGTGATTGGTTTCTCAATGGCAGCTCCATCAACACAAAGCATATGTTTATACTCTTCATCTCCCAAATCCGTCAATGCTTTCGCTTTCTTGTCCCATGGATTCCATACCACTGCAACAAAACCGAAAATCTGATTATGTTAAAACCGATTTCTGGTAAAAAAATATGGTTAACGTTTTCAGTATTTTGAATCTTACCGACATCAGGTAGACCTTCTTTCTTGATGAGGAATGTGCGTTTCCTCTCATGGTCGAAAACAGCAACCACGTCTTTAGAGTTTAAGTACACTCTATCAATCTCAGACTCAAAGGTTAATGCATCACCTTGCTCTGTAAACCGCTCTTTATCAAGCAAGTTATCAAGATAGTCAAGAGTTTCCAGTCCTTCAACTCTAACTTCACTGATAAAAGAACCAAAAAGGAAAGAAAGAAAGCACTGAGTAGATGTGATTCCGTAGAGACTAGAAAAGCTAAAAGCTCGGTATTTCACCTGATATCGGAAATGGAGAAGTAAGTGTGGTAAGCGATGGAAAAGCTAAAAGGCTTTGAATTGATGTTTCTGACTCGAGATATCAGCTGCAAGTTCCCATCTAATCCCAATGAAACTCTCAGGTGAAACTCAAAGCTGAAACAAGAGCAATTATTGAGCAATCTGAATTGGATAAAAAAAGGGATCATATCAAGGAATCACAACAAAATCTTTGGTCGGGTCTGCAACCTGTGAGGCCAGATCCTTGTGTCTTCATCAGAGGACTTAAGTACCAAATCGACATAGGCTTTGCCGGTTGAGTCAAATGAAGGCAAAGCAGGTGGATTGTTTTCCAAAAACCACATCTTGTTTCTTGCAAACCCGTGTTGCTCTAGTGATCCTCGAGTTCCAAACTTTAGAGACAAAACGAAATATCTTTTTAAGGAAAGTGATTGAAACATACATGTCCAAGATTATCTGAGGAAACTCGATCACAAAGTACCTGAGGAAAGCATATAGGGATCCCTCCTCGTACAGGGTGTGGAGGCTTCGAGTTAGCCTGAAACAAGAGCATTACATTCACCAAATTCTTATAACAAAAAAAAAGTTGTTAAAGTATTAAAAAAGCCAAAATATCTACCTTGGTGCTGGTGAATAACAATTCATCACCCTTGTCAGTCTTCCAAGAAAGAACCTGACCTCCATGTAAACTGATCTGTACAAAGCATCATCCGGAGAAAAAAAAACAGTCAGTTCAAATGTATGTGGATGTGATGCAGGAGCAGGAGTCAAAAATGCCATAGTCTCCACGAACCAAAAAAGGAAGAAAATCAGATCTAAAGCTATCAGATTTTCTCTTTCCAAAGAGCTTATTAGAGCTATTTATAAACCTTCAACCTTCAAGAATCACAACCCCAATCACAAACAGAAACAGAACTGTAAAAAAAACAAACCTTTGGACCAATTTAAATACATAAAAGACAGTACACAATCTGAAAGACAAAACTCCAATTCTCTAGTACCAAAGAAGAGTTTGGCAGAGGAAGAACATCGAACAGTTGGTGAGCAATCTTACAAAAAAGTCAACATCTTATCCTTTTATGAATAAAAAAATTCGGAATCTTTGCATCGAAAAGAGTCATGGTACTTGTCTTGTACAACATAGGAGAAGAACAAAAATGAATCACCTTGACAGAAGCTCCTTTAGGATTCTGGAGAAGAATCTGATCCGTTCCATTTCTATCCTTGACCACGTCAACCATAGGTCTCTTCTCACCACTGACTCCAGATGATGTTTCCATTGTTAGCCAAAAACAAAAAGAGAGACACTTTGATTATGTTTTTTTATTTGTTCCTCTCTTCTCTCTCTGCTTTGTCTCGTTTTAAATGGAGGAAGAGAGGAGAAAGATTAGGCGAAGAAGTCACAAGAAGAAGAAGAAGGAAACTTTCTTGTGGGGAGGACAACAAGAAAGCTCAAGTTTTCTCGTGGGATTGAAAACCAGAAAAAAAAGAACCTAACCAACACTTCAACTGCTAAGTCCTTTTCTTACACCCGATAAAGCTGCAACACACGAAAACAAAAACTCTTTTATGTCTAAACAAACAAAAAAGAGAGGATAATTAAAAACGCGATTAAGAAAGATGTGAGGTTGAGATTGAAAACGCCAACATCTTTGGAAATTCAACTCCAAAAAAAGTTTCGAAAATTTATTAAAAACACACGTTTTTTTGCCGGGAAATTTAATTAATGAAATGATTTGAGAGAAAAGCTTATTAATAAGCAAACCGGAGGATATTTATACGTACCGAAATCAAAGAACCCAGAAAACAAGCAAACGTTTTCGAACCGGAGGGGGAGGAATCTGAAGTATTATTCAGATGAGTAATAAAATGAAGAGTTTTGAGATATTTAAAAAGACGAAGAGAAGTCAGAAAAATTGGGCAATATGTTGAAAAGGTGCAGAGATTCAAAAGCACTGCAAATGGTATTTTTTAATGTTTTTCTTTTCTTTTTCAAAAAAAGGACATTCATCAATTTCTGAATAATTCTTCACTCGTGTTATGTTTTCTGTATATTATTGACGATTCTTGACCAAAAAAAAAAAAATAGTATTACGTATTCTAGCGCAATTCTGCTATCAATCATGTGTTTTGATTTGTTTTTTTTTTTAATATTTCCTTCTTTGATAAAATGTTTGATACCGATTATAACTTTCGGAAACTCAGTTATGTCGTTTAAATACTAAACTCTATAACGTCATGAAATGTCACGTGTGAAACTTGCGTTTGAAACAATTAAACCTTAATATATATATTTTCTTCATGAAATGATTCAAAATGTTTAAAATATTCACTTGTCCTTATGTATGTAACAATAAATTATCATTTTTTGTTGGTGGCTAAGTCTTTTTTAGCTGAGTTAATAAAGTGAAAAAATGATATTTATTTGCAAAAAAAAATTGAAAACAGGCATATAATAAGAATAAAAAATAAAAATGATAAGAGGATGATGGGAGGGACAGCTGGGTGTGATGATAGAGGTGTGGGGATGGGTGGATCTTGACATGCGACCATGATTAACGGAATTAACTACCTGTTTCAGATTTTGGAGGGAATTGAATATTTCGTTAATTACTTATTAATTAGTTTTATGATTTTACTTTTAACTTCGTCACAGTCTTAGTTTAGTTGATCAATATGTCAACTGTTTTTTTAAGCTTTTTGATCATTTCAGCTGATAAATTACATGCATACTAGCACATAAAGAAAAACAATCATTAAACGAAAAGGTGGCTCGACATATAAATAATCAAACGAAGAAACGTCCGCACAAGCCAAGTAATCCAAAATAGACCACCACCATATAAATTCTATAACCCTTTTAAAAAGACTATAAACGACTCGTATTTATGCAAAAGAAAACAAAGGAATGACATGTATTGAGTATTTGAGTTGTTCCAAGAGTAATGCACTCGAATCACCCACCAAAAGTGTAACAAAGCCTGGTTGAAAATGTTTCATTTTGTAGAACGTCTATCAAAGAAAGTATTGGCCAATGCATTAATTATTAATTAGAGCTTATATATATTGGTGTAAAATCTTATACATGAATCCAATCCAACTGAAAAAGTTCATTAAGTTCAAATGATTCAGGAATACGAGAGAGAATATAAACAATATCTACAGGTGAAGAGCTCATCTCATTGAAGATTTAAATCTGAATTTTATCTTTGTATTGTGAATGGAATCGTGTCAAATTCTGCGTTCAGTCCAGATACGATTAATTGTACCTAAATTTACATAGCTAAAATTGATATACTTTTTTTTTGCTTCTAGAATTAAATTGAAACGTGCAAATTAAAGTATTCTTAAGTTCTTGTCTTGTTATGCCGACCTATCATGTCTTTAATGCGCCAATTACGTCCCCATATATGCGACCTTTGATTCACAGTCCGGATATGTTTCTTTTGTTTGTAATGATTACGTCCTAGTCGTTTGTAATTGTTAGTTTCTGTAATTGTCTTGGAAAAGGGTTCATGCAATAATCTGAAAACGTAAAAAATTCAATTGTACAGCATTTAGTCAAAAACCTTCCTTTAGATATATCAGTATATACCCGGGTTCATAAACTAACTTGTTTAGTTTCACGTTGAAGTTGCATTTTAGGACTAGAAAACGATTGAATAAGATGGTTTTGCTGATAATTCATTTGTAACTACGCCTCCCTTGAGGCCTTGACTCCTCTATAATTTTTGGAAAATTGAAAAGGAAAAGACACAGCGACATTAGACACATCAGACATGCGTATAATAATATTTTGAAAATGACCACCTTATCGTCTGATTTATGTGGACAAATAAATTTGATTTTAGTATTTTCTTTTATGTTGCTTATCAGCGTAAATTTCACAAACCTAAAAAAACTCGGCTTTTCAGCTTATCCAAGTGTTTCTAAACATCATGGTACTGTTGGTACAATGAAATAAAAACTAAAAAAAGAAAGTAAATAGAAGAGAAGAAAGACGCTTTTTTGTTTTGTTTTGAAATTCATTTGCTCAGTTTCCTTTCTGGGGTGAAATTTCATCTCCGATTTAATCAAAATCCATAGTCAAAGAGAAAATGTCTTGGTGACATGGTTGAGTGCAAGTCATGTCATGAGACTCGGGCTGCATTGGACTAAATCTTTTGGTTCAAATTCAAAGAAAACACTTAATGATCCTATAGTGCGAGCACATAATATTGCCTATTGAAGAGATTGTGCTTTTGTACATAAACTGAGTTTTATCTAGGAATGATACGAACTCCAACTCATTTGACACATCAATAATGATTCCGAAGCATCCAACCGACACCATACTCCCTTTGCCCATCCCAAGAGCCATCAAAGTTGCATTTTAAGAAATTAGTTTTAGGTGGCTTCCATTTCACATATTTATATTTTAAAAGACTTTTATGAATTACTGTTCATTTATTAAAAGTTTCTATAAAATTGTCATTTTTAAGTTTTTTTTCCATTCATCAATAAATTTGATTAAAGTTTATAGTACATAGCAGTAGAACAAATAATAAATTTGTATGGTCTCCAACAGCCTTTTACAAGTGATGGGTGCATCGGCCCTTTGGGTTCTCGTTTGCTGCTGATATGGCCCAAAACTAAGTCTTCTTTCTCAACGTTGCTTCGTCGTCTCTCTATTATATCAGGGAACTGTGTGTCGTTTTACTTGTATTAATCGAAACATCTTGAAAGTGTTGATAGTTGAACTACATACTCTTCACCACGTCCACAAGCAGAGAAGAAGAAGTTCAGGCAAGATTGCGAGAAGAAGGAGAAGCAAAATGATAAACTTGATGAATAGACTTGGTTCAAAGCACATTTACATCAAAATCTCTCAGGCGCAGATAATGTGTATGTTGTGAACAATTTGGAATGTATAATAATTCTCTGTACGTTTGTTTGTTCAGTGAGTACTCGATGCAGCTAAACGCTTCAAGGATCAAAGTTCTTCAAGCACAGGATGATATTGTCAATGCCATGGAAAAATAAAGCTGCGAAGGAGCTTCTGAATGTGAGCCGTGATCCCGTCATCAGTATGCATACCAACAGCTTTTGAAGGATGTCATTGTTCAGGTTTGTACTTGGACAAAAAAGGCCAATATTGAAACTTTCCTTTTGTGTTGTCTGCTTCTCGTTCAAGCATCTAAATTGTTTTTAGAGGATCGTTATTTTATTGTTGGATCCTTGTGTTTCATCACTTCCCAATAACTCTCTGTAGCTGTGAAAGAATCTCTCTCTGTCTCTATTGACGCAGTGTTTGCTTCGGTTGAAAGAACCTTCGGTTTTTCTGCGTTGTCGTGCAGAGGACTTGAGCGTATAGTCGAGACTGTGCTCGATGATGCAAAGGAGGAATATGCAGCTAAGGCAAAGGTTCATGCCCCAGCAGTTGCTGTGGACCAGCGAATTTTTCTTCCTCCACCTAAATCATATGATCCTCACATTCTCCACTGGTAACTTATCTTTCTATAGATCATAGCTATAGACCTATAGTTATTTCAATTTTGGTAATCTGGTTTACATCTTGTGAGAAACTCCTCTAAGTTGGTTCATTTTTAGAAAACAGTAGCAATGCTGAACTGAATCTGATGACTGGCTAGAACGGTTTTGAAAAAGCAAATATGCAAATGGATTTCTGTTGCACCTCAGGAGTTGTGTTAGCGTCTCGTGATGGGACCATTGTGTGCACACACTTGATGCACGCTTGTATGTTTCATTCCGTATGAAGCTTCCAGAGGTAAAGAAAAGCTATTTCAGAGCCTCTCTTTCTTTTTCCTTTCTTATGTATGGTCTTCTTGTTTTATAATTTGCAGATTCGTAGGTCACTGTTCGGTGAAGTTAATGTCTGATTAGACTAGAGAGAGAGAAAGATGGTTCATACCGGTTTGTACCTTTAGATTATTCGACGTAGTGTGTGATTCTTTTGTACTCGGCGAACAAACTTGTTTTTGTTCCTTCTCTTTTGTAATTGCGAGTAAACAGAGTTTTGGAAGTAAAACTTTGTGTTTGAGACGAGAGATCAATGTGGAGTCAAAGCTTCGTAGCTTGGACTAAAGTTAAGTGCATTTTTCTATACGTACAATGGTAAGTATGACTACAAAAGTAAATTTTATCAAGAGAGTAATTTTCAGTTTCGAACTATAATACCCAAACATTTATCCAATAGACCCGTTTTCGAATCCGGACTCTGGTAGGGTTCTGGTTACAGTTGCAGATGGCATTTTACTTCCACCAACCCATCTGCTCTCCAACACTTCACCATCATTAGCTTCTCTCTCCATCATCACTTGAATCTTCTTCGTTCTTAAAATCCTAATCCCCACTGTACAGACAAACCCTAACACGCCAAACCCCAATATAAATCCCACCATCCACAACCACCACCAGGTCCACCACGACTCGACCTTCTTCTTATCCTTCTTTAAAGGCTCGATCACCGAATAATCTCCATGGCTAGAACCGTAACACACGCCTGGGAGAACCATTCGGCTTATACGAGCTCCTTCCTCGTCTTCGTTCTGTGCCTTGAAATTCACGCAACTTACTCTAGACAACATTTTCTCATCCGAGTCTTCGTGTAAATCACTAAACATAATCTCTACAGGACTCTTCATCTTTAGACTGATCTCTTTGACGTTTTCTTGATCCGACACGTCCAAAACCCTAAACCCTAAGACAGAAGTGATTAACCGGTAACCGGGTACGGTATACCAATGGTTAGACCAGTTCCCTAAATTTTGGTACACAATAGCGACCCTCCTTGCAGGAGGAACCGAAACTGACCTTGCAGGAATAAGCACGTTGCTGAACTTAGCCCCGGAGTTCCAGAGGCTCTTCCCGGTGAGACGGACGATGGAGACTTCGATGCCGGATAAATTTTCCGGTAAGACAGCTCGGTATAAAGCACCGGTATGATGTTGACTGGTTAACGTCTTGAGGGCGAAATCCTCAAGGGATTGAGATAAGGAATGTGGTAAAGTGACATTAAGGATTGATGTTGTGGAGTTGAAGTGGATGAGAGAGGATGGCGATGTAGAAGAATATAAATTGGTGACTAGGAAGAACACGACACAACAAGTGAGAGATTTGGTGTTCATGTTTCTCTTTCGTGTTTCTTTCTTTTGTCGTTTGGAAAAAATGTTTTCTTTAGATTTAGAAATTAAGCAAGGAAGTGAAAAAGGCATGTAAATGTAGTAGGGTCGTAAGTAAATAATGATGCATGTATTAAATATTATATTTTTGCTTGCTGGTTTCTAAATGGACTCAGATCTTATGAAAAGTAAATCTGAAAAACTCAGATTATACTCTGTTTTAATTATTTGTCAAGTTAAGGGTGCCAAATTGAACTTGCAATCTGAAAAGCAAATAAAAAAGTAAACAAATTGGAGTTGCACTCTCAATAATTGATATGTGAACTGCTATACAAATTTATTATAATCCTTCAAGGACTTTTTACGTAAGTGTTTTGTAAGTTTTGTATTGAAATTTTCGCGATTTAGTGATATAAAATGATGAGTAAGTAACGCATGCAAAGGAGAAAAACATCAAACTGTTGACTCTTTTTTTTGGTCTTTTGACTTTTGGGAGATCGTATTCATGCCGTTGATTGCGCACTTTCTTCCTTCCCTAAATCATTATCCCTACCTTTTGTATTAAACTTTCAATTTTTTTCCGTCACAAATGAACTTTCATTATAAAGATTTTTTTCTTTGTTTTATACTCAAAGGCGTAGTGATAATTTTACCCCAAAAAATATATATATAAAGTGCGCAATCAGTTTCCATCTTTTATTTTTATTTTATGCCATATATTACAGGATAGATATTTATTTTATAAAAAACTAATAGATTAATTTCAACATATATTTGATAAAAGTTATTGACCAGAAAATAGTTATGAAAAGGTCTTATTTGAGAAAATGAATTATCTTTCAGGTTTAGACCATGATTCGATTATCCTCAAAACATGAAATTATTTAAGAATTATCAGTTCGCTGTTGAAATAGTATCATATTTTAGATTTATTAGAAAATTTAAGAAATAAGTTATTTGACGGTTATATTCGTTCGAAAGATGTGATGTTGGTNTTTTTTAAAAAAAAAAAAAAAAAAAAAAAATTTATTGGGTTTTTGTTTAGTCACAGACTCACAGTGAATAAATATAGCTGATCAGATAAAGTAACTTACAAGTGAAAATTTTTATAACTCAAGCTTATCTCTGTAGGAATATGGGCCAATTCTATATTTATGGGCCTGAATAGACCGAAACTTCCATTTCGTTTATGTTACACGATTAAGTAATCTACTATATGAAAGTACAAATCACTCTCCAGCTTCTGCCACATCAGCTCGTACAAATTGGACACGTCAGCACACTCTATATTGTAAAATGGGAAATGAATTCCCAACCTTTTCCAGAAATCCTAACTTTCAACATCTGAAATTTTGATACCACACACGTGAAAAACAATATATATATAATTGTGCGGAAAATTTTGCAAAAGTAAATCTTTAATTTGACTAATATTATTCCACATAAGAGAAAAATATCTTGTGATTGTATGAAATTGTATTTTCTGCAAATATTGTATTGCAGTTTCTATCACATTGAAGATTATAATTGATAGGAAATCATAAACACAATTTAATTTATCATTCGTTAAGAAAAACATTAAGCTAATTTCATAAAGATAAATTGAGGTTTTTTTCAGTCTTTTTTCTTGGTGTAGTTTTGAGAATAGATTGTAGTAGGATTTTAAGAATATATATTGTGGATATGTATTTCTGAAAAAAGTAGCAGTTTAAGTTACTGAATGGCCAAGCAATTAGAGGTTCTATAATAAACTTGTGGTTACTTTTCATGTTCTCTTTCCGTTTATGATAAACGAATCGGTCAAAGTAAGTGTAGATATTTACTCAACCGTTTGTGAAGTGTCCGATGATCCGATCCATGAGCATTGATCTACCGTGCCTGGTCCTCTTTTCGGTTTCCCTTGTGATTTCGAGAGTTTTATGGTTTTATTAGCTGTTTAGGTAATTTGTTTCGACTGTAAATATTTATTTAAATTGTATATCAGTTTGGTATGATTTTGTCAGTTTGGGCTTTCCTTAAAACATTAATACTTACTTTTTCGTAAAACTTTTGGGCTGTATTTTCAATTTATCCAAGTTTGCATTCGGTTTTATATTCTTTTATTATTTTATTTATTTATATATATATATAATCTTTCATAAGAAAAAAAAAAGTTACTGAATGGTCATATCAAGTGATGAGAAAAACTGAGGATTCACTCTTTTGGAATAAAATAAAAAAATGAAATAAAATGAAACAGGTAAGAGAGAGATTGTCTGCTTAGCCATGAGATGTGTTTCCATTTCACCCTAACAAAAAGGCTTTCACGTTCTTTACCCAAATTGATATACTCTCGTTTCCCATATCACCTTTTCTTTAGTTTTAGGATGTAAATAGTGTTCTTGTTCACATATGGTTGTTCAGATATGGTTGTTGCAATAAAGACACTTATGGCTTAACGCATCTATTCATAGTTGATATATATATATATATCTTTTAACTTTTAACTTCTGATCTTATTTGTTTATTTCCATCCCTTTTGCATGTTATGCCGATTTCGTATAGTAACCAGTAACCACATTTGTTCTACTGAATTTTGCTCGATGTGTTTATTATTTAGTATATACATATTGATCACTTTGGGTTCAAATTATAGAAGCAGAGCATTAAAAAAAGAAGAAGCAGAGCCTTACATAGACACCTATAAGAATTATCTAAAAAACCACAAACTCTTTGTGTTTGTTGTGAAGTTGAGGAAATTTATCAAACAAAATTTTATTTTGAAGCATAACATTTGTGAGATGGCTTCGGTAAGAGGATTGAATAATTGTTTTGGTGAAGGAACACGTTTCTCATCGTGACATTGTAATGCACTGCATCAATATTACATGACAATCGAATTCAAATATGTTTACGTGGTGCAGCCTTATTGTCGCATAACAAATTTAAAATTCAGAGCTAGTGCTCTTAGCCATTGAGTTTGCATGTTGATGTGGTCACTTCTACTAAATGTCGCTAACGAAGATCACAAATTTGTAGTTCACAACATGTGATCTATGAATTTCCGAGTAGCGTTGCATAAGCTTTAAGAAGGCCTATTGTTTAGAGTTACGCAATTCAGTTAGTGTGACAATATAAATATAGGGGCTGATCACAATCGAGTTAAAACAAAAAATGCTATGCTTGGGAACCCTAAGATATTGACATATTGAACCGCGAGCTTAGTATACAAGTATAGAACCAACACATCATCATCAAATAACATTAATTACTTTTCTAGCATTCATCAAAAATGTTTATAACTTCTGAAGACAAAAAAAGTTAAATTTTTTAACCGAAGACATCTTTGTTATCATCCATGAAAGAACACGAGTGGAAACTACATAAGTCAATATTCTTTTTGTTACCATATAAGAAAAAAAAGCATTGAAAAAAATAATAACTTAAACTAATAATTTTCCCATTGAACTATCGTGGTGTCAGTGTTAACTTACAAAAATTCAGTCTTTGTTTCTTCAGATAATTTTTTCTTTTCTTACTGATATGAGGATGCGAAGACTACAAGAGAACTGAAGCAAGTAATAAGAGACCCATGGAATCTCTGCTGTTTTGTTTCCCACTTCTGTTTTATTTATTATTTTAAAGACTTTCCCACTTCTTTTTGATATCAATTAAATATACATATATCTTTTTTTTGTCAAACAAATATATGAATGATAGAAAATTTAGGAGATTTAATATTGCAGAAGATGAATTACGAAGACAGCTGTAGAAGGACAGAGAGTCATATCATGGGACAACCCTATATGTCCAATAAAGGCGTTGGAATCCTTTTGTCACTTTTTCAATTACCTTATAAATATTACTATAATTAAGATCTCTTTTATATTACTCTTGTTTTTATACCATATCGATAGTTTATCTTATATGAACATAGTATATTTAACGTTGCTGACTCTTAGGATCGAGTTATACACAGGCTTACTATCTGACTGGAAAAACCACCCCTTGCAAACCTGATACCACCGACGTGTTGGTACATCGACATATATATGTACCAAATGTACATGCACTTGGTTTGACTAGGTTTTGGGCACTATAGTAAAAGTTTTGTTTGTATCTTAAATAAAAGGGATATAAATTAATAATAATAAAAATGAACAACAACACAAGAGATATTAACGACATTTCAATTGTTTCTGATTGCTCAATATAAAAAATAATTTAAATTTTTGGAAAAGAAAACAAACTATGAAATTTAGAGTTTGATATAAATAATCGACAACTTATAAACTTGTACTGTATAAATTAAATAAATAATCTTTTACTGTAAAATTTTATTATATCTTGTTCTCTGGATAAAATTTATTTGTTAACAATATGATTTATGTAATTTTGAATTGTAATGCATTTGGCAACACTAACATCATCTGCTGCATAATGGTAGGTCGTTGATATACATATTTTTTTTATTTACATTTCATATAGATAATTTGTTAGGTAACAAAATCTTCGGTGAGATTATTTGAGACTTTTAAAGTTGTTAAAATAATTTTTGGTGGCTATCAAAATTTTAGCTGTTAAATAATGGAATTATTTTGACTGTAATATTTTTAAAGAAGGCTTTAAGAATTTTTAGAAGCTTAAAATTTAATT
Organism: Sisymbrium altissimum; assembly: GCA_900406495.1. NCBI lineage: Eukaryota > Viridiplantae > Streptophyta > Magnoliopsida > Brassicales > Brassicaceae > Sisymbrium > Sisymbrium altissimum. The sequence continues at coordinate 30,304 of OVBI01000549.1, read as the reverse complement.
AAAATAAATAAATTTTAAAATCTTAGAATTAAATTAAAGTGTCTATAGCCATTAAAATTAAAACCTCAATGAAAGCCTCTGTCAGTTGAGAAAAAAGAGTTATGAATTACACTCTACGGCTGTTTGTAATCAATCCCCCAGATTATTTAAGCCAACTGTTACACCAACTGGCAACAGTATGAGCGGTTGGTTTCTAACCACGTTCGAAGATTATCAATCATACTTTATATGGTAAAATGAAGAAAAAAAAACTAATTGAATGAAAAAACAAACAATCGTACTATAAGAAATGATGGAAGGAGGAGAAAATAGTGGCATTAGATTAGATGTGCCGATGGACAGCTGAGAAAAAAGTTTGATTAGACTAAATGATTTTATTTGCTAAAGTTGTGAGTTTGTGACACAAAACCGAAGCTAGCAGGTTTATTTTTTGCAGGTAATATCCATTATTACTATTATTTTCGCTTTTGCTATCCACCGAGAAACTGATGTGATGATATTCCCATATTGCTTTTAAGAAATTTACAATTTTATATATGAATAAAAATTATTCAAAATTCATCAATTCGCGTGTTGCGTAGTGGCCATACAGGTTGGGTCAAGTAAATTTGATTTGGGGTCAAGTTTGTCACGTGAATGAAGTTGTTAGTGTGATGGCTTCTACATGACTACTACATCGTCAAACAATGGCGATGTTTGAAACTCAAAGCTACTTCGTTACTAAACTATCATTTAGTTTAAGGAATTTTAACAATTATCGTCGTCCCGAGCGTAAGCAAAAGAAGACATGACTTCGGACGGAGAGCCGGGAGAGGCTTAAGACCAATTTTTCTTCTTCTATATTTACGATTTTATTTTAAATTTTTCAAACACTTACAAAAATAAATCTTTAATTGATAATTTTATATGTTGCACCTAAATCTATAATAGCTGAAACTAATGAACGATTCTACTTGCACTACACTATATTTTTTTGGTAAATTTCTCATAATTGATTTGCAAAAATTGTATTTTTGAAAGTCAAATTATAAATTTTTTATGTAAAAAATAATTAATCATTTGATCAACCATTGGATAATCAAACTTTACACATGACTAATTTTTTTATAGAAATTGTATTATTTGAATATTTTTAAAGAAAAACATAATAACATTTTTAATATTATGTTGAATTGGTGGTTCTGATATAAGACTATTTTTAATATATTATTCTATTTTTTATTTTAAAATAAAGTAACTATAAAATAGAAAAAAAATTTTCTCTCTAATATATTACTTAAAATAGAATATTATTTAGTTATATTTTAAGGTTAAATATTTAGAATTACTCAGTGAACTCGTTTTTTATTTTACTTTAAGTGAATTATATAATAGAATTAGAGTAAATTTTACTCTATAATAAAAAAATTTAGTTTAAAATAAAATGGAGTTAAAGATGCTCTGAGTAATAATTGTTTGATTTTCCTACGCAAAACTACTTGGAACTATTTTTGAATCAATCTAAATTTCAATATGGGATTTTCTTGTTATCGTAGGAATGCTATGCAATCGGTTTTTTATTATAAATTTAGAATGTCTCCCCAGCCAACGTACCAATGATCGGTTAAATTCAAGTGATGATGCGACGTCTATCTCTTGGTGAATTGATCGGTTATGGCGTGTACATAACATTAAACTAGGGGGAAAAAAGCATAAAACTAGAGTAAGAAAATCTTTTAAAAGCATGACTTTATGGGGTATAATCAAAAGCAAAAGCGTTACCTAATTGTGTCTATAAATTCCAACATGAAAACATATTTTATATAACTAGGCATCGAATTTTCAATGAAACGAGTATTTCTTTCGATTGATGCTTAACGAAATCGACATACTTAGCTCCTAGAACGCATAATAAGGCAGCACTATTACACCAAACTACATATATTTGTTAAACTTATGTTCCTATCTAGGCTTCTTTTCAGCAGACCTTTAACCAATAGCAGCATGCGTCATTAATCTCTTTAGACTTTGATTACTTGATCCTGTTAATCAAAGGTTGTCACTGACAACTACACTTTCTTATTGAGCCAAAGCTATCTGGTTTAGTCCAATTGGTTACTAACCAATTTTCTTGAGCAATATTGTGGAAATTGGTAAGCATTCGTTAGGTGTTAGATTCAAGTTTCTAGGCATAGCAGATCCATTACCAGTTCTCATTAAACCGCCGTTAGTTAGCCATTCTCAAAGGTTCAATTATCTCAAACGAAAGAGATTGCGTTTGAAGATAGAATATCCTACAGACTAATATGCTAGTAGTATTCATACAGATGGAAATCATGGGGCTGTACACAGATTTTGTGATAGAGGTGCCCAAACATTGACAACAATGATTGACTTGCAAACAAGCCTTACTAACAATTATGATCAATCGTAACAAATATGTAAGGAAATGGCACGGATATATTACATATGTAGTCATCGTATATGATGAGGAAAACCCTATTGGCTCAACGCCCACCGTGGAGAAGAAAGTCTCGTGGCACGTCGGCTTTTTCCGGCGAACCTTATCTTTCGGTCCTTCAGTCTCTTCGACAAGTAAATAGTCTCAGGAAGAAATAGCTATCCCTTTTTTTCATTGGTCACGCTGACAAAACGAATAAAAATAAATTAATGAACTTCCGGATTATTTTCTTCACTTGGTTAAAAGTGCTAAAGTGTGTTTCTTTCTAATATAAAGACATTGTTCTCGATGTTTACGCATAATTGGAAGGGCCAAAGAATATGTTTAAATCGTTTTATTCCCATATTAGGAAGGACAGGCATATAACTATAGATACATATGTTTTACCCTTTTCCACTGGCTAAGCAAGTCCCGATATACAAAATGAAAAAAATACATCGTATTACTCTAGATTTATACATATATAATAAATACGGAATATAAAAATTACAAAGTATCAGGGAAAATAAAAACCCAAGAAAAGACGAATGTAGATACTGTAGTAAAGCGAGAAAAAACTACCTGAGGTATAATAAAACAGCAAAAAGATAAATGTCGACAAAGAAAAATATCATTAGAAGAGCAGGAACTAACTGATAGATTTAATTAAATTTTTCCTTCTAAAGACAAGATATGATAGTGCTCCCAAAAAGAAAAAAAAACTAATAAAATACAATTATTGCTGGTTCAAATAAAAAAGAAGAGGAAAATGATAAAAGAAGAGGTGAAGTGTGACAGAAAACTCAGACCGACATCGACACGTAGACGTCAATGTAACATGTGACCATGGGGAAGTATTGTTCGTAATAATAATTGTGAATACAATTTAATAAAAAAAAATGAAAACAATTGTGTTACGTGACTCCACTGGCACGGTTTAGATACAGCCTCTATGGTTGGTTTTTGCAACAAAAAAAACCTTAAGTTGTTACTGCGAATTTTTAATAATATAATCGAGTGTTAATCAAAAATGAAGAGCGAAAATATATAAACACAAGAGTGAATTTTTCAATGGAGATAAAATGACATTTCAACTTCCAAAGCCTCTAAACAGAAACCGAAGCGATTTTAAGATAAGAAATTTTAAATACAACAAATATAAAAAGACTAAAGAATGTCGTCATTGAAGAGAGAGGACCATAATTGGGAAGTGTAAAATAAATAAATTATGGGAACTTGTTGCTGCAGTATTAACTCTTCAAGCCCCAAGAGAAAGCAAAGCAAATAAGTTTGTCGTCACGCTTCATCCTCTTCTTCCTTCGTTCAAATTATTTTTATTTTACACTAAACCCTAGCCATCTAAATAATAGACAAAACCCTACATGTAAATTGCAACCGCTAATTCCCAGAGTACAGAAAATAACTGAGAGAGAGAGAGAACTCAAATAAAAATGATACACTCGCACAATTTCCGTAAATATGTATATTAAATTATTAATGAAGTAGACAAGGAAAAGGAAAACCTAATTTGCTCGTTAGGGTTCTTCAAGCCGAATATGGTTAACCTAGATAGATGATTAATTAACCGAATAGAGACGGATTGCCTATGCCGATAGATGGTTACGAAGCAAGTAAGAGATACCAAATTTATATATCCACACCGCGGTTATATTTTCTTCATGTACTCAAGACGAAGGTCTGAAACATAGAATAAACCCCAGATCGTTAATATACATACGAAATGATTAAGCCTCTATGACTAGATTTAAAGTAGAACAATATGTTTTTATGCAGGGACATCCAAAGTTGGAATACTAAAAAGAGAGGGAGCTCCCTTCAGTCCAATCAGAGAGAATCAATGACCCAATTTGTCTACCGCATCATTCATTCATTTAACGAGTCTAGTTTGAATTTTGGTGACTCGGTATTTGGATGAATGAGTCGGAAGCTAATTGGATCATATCACGACCTGTGAATGGACTCAAGGAAGCTCTCCCTCACTATATATTCCTACAACATCAATCTATAGTAGTAATTATATAAAGATGCTGTTTTCCGTATAAACTACATGTATGTAGTAGTATCTGAGTGTGTATAGAGATGTGTGTGTATATGTACGCTATATACAGATGGATCTAGAATCCTAGCAAGGGAGAAAGCATGATCTTGAAAAATATGAAGCAAGAATTGGAGGAAAGCAATGAAACCCTCGATCTCATCTAAAAGTTAAAAGCAATCGTAAATGGATCTTTTGACAACAGTATTCGTATGTAGGGATGTATGTAAGATGGAGAATGAAAGAGATTAGAGAGAGTTTGGAAACAAAAAAAGATCGATGAAAAAAGTAGAGAGATACAATGATAGTATGTATGTATGTATGCATGTATTGGATATAGAGATTGATGAGGGTGGTAGAGAGTTTTTGAATAAAAGAAGAATCGATGAAGAGAGAAAGAAAGAGAGAGAGGCGTAAAATATATTGATGGACCATGGATGTGAGGAAATACACAATGGATACGAGTATGCAAAAGTAGTGATGGGTTTTTATAAGCTCCTTTAGATAAATTTTTGTAGGAAAACAAAATAAGGAAAATTCTCTTAACTGATTATTTTTATATTTTTCTTTAACTTCATTGGTACGTGGACTTGGACACAAACAAAGATAATGTAGGAAATTGGCAATAATTTAATGTAGAGGCTTCAGTCCCAGTTTACTTTTCTCATGTACAAACTTTTTTAAACCTATAAAAATATAAAGTACTTACTAGTCTTCATACTTCTACAGTTTTATTTAGAGTTCAAAATAAACAAATCATATGGAATTCAATTCATAAATCTTTCTCTAAAATCCATTGTACGTTACATCGTATTGTTGATTAACGTTCATCATCATCTTTTACCCCATTTCTTCATTTTCTAAAGCTCCTTTAGCCATTATAAATCATCTCCATTTTCTAGAAGCCAATACCTTATTTGAGGTCATAACAATGTTGTGTTAGGCGACTTTTCAGCTGAGTCCACTAGATAGATTGCAAAACATTGCAACCCAAGGAGTTCCAATTACTATTTGTCTTAATTGGCTGAGAAAATATGAACCACACTTGTTGATCTTGTCTTAAAATCTGTCGTTTTATTTTATCTTATCCAACGCCTAATTTTTTTTTAATTGATTCTGCATATAGTTCCTTGTTTTTGTAGGCAAGTTGGAGAGTCCATGTATAAGGTTTTTCTCCACCTCATTTGTCTTCAGCCACCTTTGATTTTCAAAGAAAACATAGTGCAGTTTCTCTTTTATTCGATCACTGCCTTATTTGCATGTTGCATACGCTTAGTGCGGATTCCTCTAGCACTGCCTTTATCATGTATCAACTGGAATCCGTCTGGTGCCCTGCGCTCATCCGTCATATAGAAATCACGAAGGCAAACACATAAACATTCATGCTCCACCACCAATTCACTGTTGGTATGCCCTCTGATTTAGTCTTTATTCTTACAACCTTCTTGATGAAACAAAAATCCAATGGGCTCCTTTGTTTTTCACTTTTTATTACAAACACAAAAGTCCTATACGTCTTCTGGAGCGACTAATAGCAACAGTTCAAACCCAAAATCCACAAAAACACTAAAAGAAACGAATGAACGAATCCACTCCCAAAAAAAAAAACACTTCACACCATTTTACAGCCGATGGTTTTGGTTGTGAGACATATCTCAGTTCTTCACAGTGGTCACATGTTTCAGAAGCATTTCCACAACATCTCTGGAGATCCTGGAAGCTTCGTTCTTCAATTGCTCGATCTTGGCATCAGTCTCTTGCTCAAGCCTCTTCACGTTAGCACCTGAATCTCCACTTGTCTGTTGTTCGCAGTCAAATTCTCTCATCAACAACAGCATGTATAAAAGAAACACATTTATAATGGCTTAAAAACAAGTTTCTTTTAAATAAACTTTACCGCTTCGAGCTTCCTCTGGAAACCATGCTCAGTACTGGTTTTGTGCTCAGCAACCTCAGTTTCAGCCTCTTCCTTGGCTTGCTTCAGCCTCGCCAATTTTGCTTTAGAACCAAAAACATATAAACATTCTCAACGACAAGTTGCAATTCCGTAATCCGTTTATTGCCAACTGGGTAAAATCCCTCCAACTATGTTAGCTAAACTCCCTAATGATCTCTACGTTCCCAGTCAAATGATAGTCAACCAAAGTCATTAAGCGATAAAGGTCATCACTTTTAACAGCGAGATGACTATCAAATAGGCACTCAGCTTTGCTAGAGATAGATTCTAACACTAATATGATCAAAATTTGATGCCATCCAAATTACACTAAGAAACCAAGCTTTGCATTAAGACATACGTGTGGAAGAACGAAAGAGATAGAGAAGAACATGAAACGACGAGTAAACCAATCAAATGTAAGGAATATATATATATCTCGGAGAATACAACGAACAGAGCTTGTAATTCACGATGAGGTCTAAGATTCCAATCTAATGCTACTCAAACCAAAGGCATTACGTATGTAAACCAATCAGATTCAGATCGAAGAATAATACTGATAGAGCTAGTTAGTTTTACCTGTCCTAGCAGCATTGACAATTTGCTGAGCTTCGTGTTCAGCAGCAAGCAGCTGCTGAATCCCTCCATGGTTACCACTGGCTTCCATATGTTCTCTTGAATAAATTACTCAAAAATCTGTTCTTTTTAACATCATCAGATCATAAAAGTCTGAGAATTTCCATAAATTTTACATGATCCAAGAACAAAAAAAAATGCAAACTTTAACAAAGTCTACGCACATGAATCTAAACCCGGTGATCAAATCAATAACAAGAATTTCAACATCAAAAATCACACAGATTGTTCTAAAAGAGTCAATGCAGATCTGTCCATCCAAAAACTGGAATCAAAATGAGATCTACGATCCTAAACATTACATAACAAAATAATTGAAATGTGAAACAATCCATCTTAACTCAAATTCATCATTATCTCAGATTTTCCAGGAACAAACAGAAATTTACCTGCGAGGGAGAGAGAGAGAGAGAGACAAGGATTTTTGATCAAAGAGAGCGCTTCAGATCATATTGAAATTGAATTATACACAAGGAAAGAGATCAGATTTGATTTCCCCCACAATAACATGGGCCTGATGAAGCCCAATCTACTCTTTTACATATCTGGCCTATTAACAAACTAATGGGCCGTATAAATATTCAAGTGCAAGCCCACACAGTTTCTAGCTTTTGTTTAGAGTGGTCGGGGACTATGGCAATATATACAAAGTTAATTCTTTGATCATTCTTCTTCTCATATCTCACATTCGTTTTATATCTCTTGTATTACAACTACATTCGTTTCTTATAGTGAATGGTGCGTCGGATATAGATGTATACTTGCGTTTCCACATCGAAAACTTCAAGAATTCGTAAACTAGCGTCCATTGTGTCATGTACACGTTCTGTTGGTTAATCGTTCATAGTTGTGATTGAGCAATCCTAGATCAAGAGTTACAACGGATATGTAGTTTCATATATAGTTAATTATTGTCCACGATTATTGCGATTCATTTAACTAAAGAAGAGAGATTGTTGCGATGGAAACGAGGAGTACGTCAACGGCATTTGTTATTTCAAATCTCAACACGTTTATAGTGTGGGTGGTGGTAATGTTAACTATATCTACGATTCTGAGATCGATCATACTTTTATTAATTAACAACTCATCTCCATAATTGCATACTGTATTTGTTTTAGGAATGAATGTTAAATTAGTTCAACCCCAAAAAAAAAAAAAACGGTTTTACAATGTCTGCATCTTGGTTTCGAAAGCTATTTTACAACATTGACTTGAAAGTAGAGAGGGTACAAATGTTCGTCAGTCACCTTGTGGCTAAACAGGTCGGCAGGTCCCCGTCGCTTCTTCGTACGTGGCTAATTGATACTGTAATAGAATAAATATAGAAGACTTTGTAAGCGAGACATATTTTAATTTTCTAAAGTTTGGATATTTTTTTTTAAGTCAAAGCGTCCATATTTTCTGGATTGATTAACGCATTGTTATAAAAAAAAACTTTAAAAGGTTTCATTGTCTACAGGTTAAGTATTTTGACGTATAAGTTAAATTAAATTATCCAGATGTAAATAGTTAAGTTTATCCACTGTAAACGGTACACTATAATTTGTTATATGTGTAGTAGCTAGCTTCTTATGAAAATAATTAACAATGTTGTAATAGATAGCGGTTGTTTTAGAGAGTATCGCACATCCATGTAGGAGTATGATTGGTGTTTAAACTAGACAGAAAAAGGTCGAGTAAAACTATTATTTAGGGTTTTGTCTTTTTTACCAATAAGATGAAAAGTAATAAATATCTTTCTTCTCCTCTGTTTTCTTCTTGCGGGTCTACTAAACAACATTCACATCCTACTGTCTACTTTGTTTTTTTGTTTTTTGTTTCTTTTTCTATTTGTTAGATCATTTCCAACACTATTCCATTTTTTATTCTAAATTTTACAGTAAACTGTTTAAACTCTATTCTAATTCTAGAATAAAAATTGGGAATCCTCTTCTTTTTTTCTTCGTTCCTCTATTTTGGAATAACTTAATTACATTTTGAAAATACTCTATTTTAAAATTAAAATACAATTTTAGATTGGAGATGCCTTTACTACTCTACTAAACACGAATTAAACCCGCAATCCAATCTATGTGAATCTAATCATACGTGGGATAAGAATGGGTTTCTTATGTGGGCCTAGTTGAAATACCAAATAAATGAAAAACAATCCTTTGTATAAACGACGTCATACATGATTACCCAACATTGCTTGGAGGAAAGTCTATGAATGTATGCTCACTATGACGATTCATATTTTTTTTTCTATGTTCAAATCCATTATTTAACGTTATGATTGATAAATATTTCGTCATCGGTGTCTAATGTTCTTAAAAGTCTCCAGTCTTTGTTTTCGTTGCAAAATTTGATTGTGCTTTTGCGTGTATTTACAGAAGACGAGAGAAATTCTGTAAAAATTGAATATTGAGTTGATGATATAAGTCCACAGTAGAGCACAAGAGAAAATGGAAACAATGAACTACTATCTCTTCCAACGATTTGAGCCACTAATTAAAGAAGAATAATGCTATCCATCGGACTATCTTATCGACACATTAAAGTTGAAAGTTTGAACGAACAGTGATTGAGTAGTTTAATATTTGAGTAAGTCTGCTTAAGGTTTTAATTTATCATCAAGGTATTGGTTGACTCTCTCGGATGAAAGCGATTTATAGGACTAATAATTTAAAGTTCTTTAAAGATCTAACAATGAAATGAACTTTTAGCATGGCCGAAACGTTATACGTCCACGTGTCGATGGTACTTAGTTTTTTTCCAACGTGTCCGAGTCTTCGTCATTTTTTTTTTTTAATTTCGGTATTTGCCGGCTCGTAATTCTTGATTTGATAGTAGTTGTTTCTGATTCTAATTAGAAAACTAGTCTTATCTAAATTTTGAGAGAGGTTTACCATTTCAACATGACAGACACAATACGTACACGTGTTCACTGCACACTTCAAGATCAGAGTATGGTACCACGATTTTTCTATTTTATACACTAAACACACATTACTTAATTTGTTCATGCCATCTACTATAAATTTAAACATCTAAACATATAATTCTTATATATTCATATGAGTCATATTAGAAGTTTAAGAATACCCCAATGTTTTCGACACCTCAAGGTTTATGATAATATGTATACATTTAACATTAATCATTAAATTTATAGTTTTATATATATGAGAGCTGACAATAATTTGTATATCAGTATCGTTGTTTTTGTTAAAACTATTAAATTTTTAAGTGATCCAATAACCAACCAACATTTTTATATGTTGTCAATCAACCGAGCATTGACATTAATTAACTTATTAAACGATAATACACTGTATTTTAAATCTGACATTCCAAGTATAATTGAATTCTATTTAATTAAGTCATCGAACGGATAATCGGTCTCGAAGTTGATATTATAATATATTTTCTTTTCAAACAAGTGGAATAAATTTCTTTTTTATGATTAGAAAGTTTAGAGAAAACCCATATATTTTTCTACATCTGAAAGCAGAGCATGTTGTATTGTCTTATTTTAAATGTAAGAAACATATTATTTTTCCGGTATTCAATATTATTAGTTAGTTTCTAAGGATAATATATACACTATGCATTATTTGACATTTTTATACTATTTAAATTAAACCGATATACCGGGTGCTACATGAAAAATAATCATACATTGATTTTTGATAATTCGATGATTATATATATTATCCGTCATTTTAAACTGTGGATTTTATTTTGAATCAGTCTTTAAAATAGTATCAGGGTTCAAGTTGACCCGAAACGAATTTTACGATCCAAAAGTAAATTCAATTCAAGAGAAATAGGTCAAACAAAAGAGGTTTAACATTAAAAGTATAAAGAAAGCACATTCAATTTGAAGACGTTTAACCCGGTACATCGATTCCAAAAGAATACTACCAATCGACGAAAGCCGATTCAGACCCCCATTAAATGGATTCATTATTTCATGTGATCCGTGTAATTAAAACGGTGAATGTGAATTGAATCGAACTTGGATTTAATCTATATGTCGGGTCCAACTACCTGTAAAAAATAAAAAAACGCTTGAGGCATAATCTATGAATCTTAATGTCTTATTCTTTGACAAAAAAAAAATGTCTTATTCATTCACTTGTGCTACATCGATTGAGATGTTTATTATGAAACAAATGGTTGCCGGTGTTTCATATATATATTTGTGTAGGTACGAGATGTACGGATTTGCTTCTGTGCTTAAGAGCAAGGTTAAACTCGATCAAGAAGCTTTTGGGTCAACTTTACGTCGATATAAAGGTGTGTAGTGATTGCGATATAAGAGAGACAAATACACTTGAGATATTTATTTGTTTCTTCTTTTGGTGGCTCTGAAATATGAATACCAAAACAGAGAAAGACTGTAATTCTGGACTATCTTCCAAGTGGCAAGTACACAAATAAGACTTGCAATTTTCCTCCACCTGAATACCATGTTAAATTTCTGTACCATCTCATTCAATTATTTTTCATGTTATGGTTTTATTTCACTAGCATCTTAGTAAGCTTTTAATTTTTATTTTTGTTATTAATTTTTTTAATTCGAAATCTGACCTCCTCAAATTTGACAATTGATATTGCAAAAGTGATAAAACTATATCTATTCATATGTATAGATATTTAATAAGTACTCTTAAAGATAATGATTTGAAAACAATATTTTGACCCCAAAAAAAAAAAACACATAAGAAATATATACCCATACTGAAAACTAATAACATATAGATTTCCTAAGAAATCAACTAGCTTGTCAGTTGCCAACCCTAGCATATAGATAATGTTTTGTTTGTTTTGTTATTATTATATAAAAGAAGAAATAATTCCCGCCCAGTTAGGGGCAGCATCGGAATTTCACTAGGCTGGAGGCTATATAAATCACCCTAGTAACGGCCAGATACTCCACCACCTCTCGTCTCACTCCCACTTCCTCACGTTTCTCTTTCAATTCCCAAACACGAATCAAGAAAAGTCGAAATCCTTTTAGGTCAATCGAGTAGAAACAAAGAAGAATCTCCGCTTCCAGATACTAACCATCCGTGAGTATCGCCTCTCTGTATCTAACCATATATTGTGTATTGATCTGATCTGTTTAGTTTCCGGGAAAATTAAACACAATCGAGATAATTCATAGGTTTCTTCTTTTCCTCTGTTTGCGAGAAACTTTATCGTGATTTTACTTTATATTCCTCTGTTTCCGAGATAATGCCAAATTCCCTTCATTTGATTTTTCTTTTTTATGTTTCTTTTCCCGGACAAATGCAAGAAAATGAGTACTAATTCGTTAATAATTCCAATATTTGTCAGATCTAAAAGGTATGGGAACAAACGACACAACATGTCCAGGACCAATGAAAGCAACCTCTAATGGAGTCTTTCAGGGAGAGAATCCTCTGCATCATGCGTTACCTCTTCTGATACTTCAGATCTGTATCGTTCTTTTTCTCACTCGTCTTCTTGCGTTTCTCCTCCGTCCTCTCCGGCAACCACGTGTCATCGCTGAGATAGTGGTAACGTTTCTTTATTCTCTTCATTTCTTTATTGAATCTTGATCCATTTTTGGGTTCTCATTAAAAGTCAAAGAGGTTGCCAATTTGATCAATAATTCATTTATCTAAGAATTACCAAAACTAGAGGACTTTTGAAATATAAACATTATTGTTACCGACTGACTCTACACCAATCACAAGCTTGAATTAGTCGTCGATGAATATTTTATGACGTATATTCCTAGGAATTTTCATCAGAATATTCATTTTCTTCCACAAAATTCGCTGACACGTTAAGCTTTGAGTGTATTATCCGTTTTTTTTACATTTCTTTATACTTCCACTTTTCCACATGTTCCAATCAATGTGGAAGATATGCTTTCGTAATTTTTTTTTAGAACTTCATTAGAATTGAATAGTCATAAATGCATACTTTTCTTACTAGTACTGTAGTATTTGATTTACTTTGCAAATACACAATTAGTATTTTTTTTGTGTGACTGGAATAAATATATAACTTAATTTGAAGTATGTGTTTGATATTGTTGTGATTGGTGTTTTAGGGTGGAATATTACTTGGACCATCTGCCCTTGGGAAAAGTTCAAAGTTTCTCACCACAGTTTTTCCAGCAAAGAGTCTGACGGTTTTAGACACACTTGCGAATTTAGGACTCATCTTCTTCCTCTTTCTCGTTGGTCTCGAGCTTGACCCTAAATCCCTGAAGCGAACCGGAAAGAAAGCTCTCTCCATCGCACTAGCCGGAATCACTCTCCCTTTTGTCTTTGGTATCGGAACTTCGTTTGCTCTACGTAGCTCCATAGCTGATGGAGTTAGCAAAGCTCCTTTCCTCGTCTTCATGGGCGTTGCTCTCTCCATCACAGCTTTTCCCGTCTTGGCTCGTATTCTCGCTGAGATCAAGCTTCTTACCACTGATATTGGGAAGATTGCTTTGTCCGCTGCTGCCGTTAATGACGTGGCAGCTTGGATTCTACTTGCTCTCGCGGTGGCTCTCTCCGGCGAAGGGAACTCTCCGCTCACTTCTCTCTGGGTGTTTTTAGCGGGTTGCGGTTTCGTCCTGTTCTGTATCTTTGTCGTGCAACCGGGGATGAAGTGGATAGCTAAACGTTGTCCCGAAGGGGAACCAGTTAAAGAACAGTACGTGTGTCTCACGTTAGGTATTGTTCTTGCGGCCAGCTTCATGACGGACTTGATTGGGATCCACGCCCTGTTCGGTGCGTTTGTGATCGGGGTTATTTTCCCTAAAGAAGGTAATTTCGCGAATTCTCTGGTTGAGAAAGTTGAGGATCTCGTGTCAGGCATTTTCTTGCCGCTTTACTTCGTCTCCAGCGGTTTGAAGACAGATGTGGCGACGATACAAGGAGCTCAGTCTTGGGGACTATTGGTTTTGGTTATTTTTAATGCTTGTTTCGGTAAAATCGTCGGCACAGTGGTAGTTTCTCTTTACTGCAAAATTCCGCTTGACGAGTCATTAGCACTCGGTTTCTTGATGAACACGAAAGGACTAGTCGAGCTCATCGTCCTCAACATTGGTAAAGACAGAGGGGTAAGACCATAATTCCAAATTTAAAATCAAAATTTTGTATAAATATTTGCGTATTTACTTGATTTTTGATGTTTCTCTGCAGGTTTTGAACGATCAAGTTTTTGCTATAATGGTTCTAATGGCGATTTTCACCACGTTCATGACGACTCCTCTGGTTTTAGCGGTGTATAAACCGGGAAAAGCTCTAAGCAAGGGGGATTACAAGAACCGAACGATCGAGGAAACGAACCAGTCCAACAAACCGCTTCGTCTTATGTTCTGTTTCCAGAGCATAATGAATATTCCCACCATCGTCAACCTCATCGAAGCCTCCCGAGGCACGAATCGTAAAGAAAGTCTATCCGTCTACGCGATGCATCTCATGGAGCTTTCCGAGAGATCATCTGCTGTACTAATGGCACACAAGGTCAGGAAAAACGGCCTTCCTTTCTGGAACAAAGACAAATCTGGGAATAGTTCCGACATGGTAGTGGTCGCATTCGAGGCTTTCCGGAGACTCAGCCGTGTCTCAGTGCGTCCAATGACGGCCATCTCAGCAATGGCGACTATCCATGAGGATATATGCCGAAGCGCTGAACGCAAACGTGCCGCTATGGTGATTCTTCCGTTTCACAAGCACGTTAGGCTGGACAGAACGTGGGAGACGACTCGGAACGAGTACCGTTGGATTAACAAGAAGGTTATGGAGGAATCTCCATGTTCTGTTGCGATTCTGGTTGATCGTGGTCTCGGTGGTGCGACTCGTGTCGCGTCTAGCGATTTCTCGTTGGGTGTAACGGTTTTGTTTTTTGGAGGGAATGATGATCGGGAGGCCTTAGCGTTTGCGGTCCGTATGGCGGAGCATCCTGGTATAAGCTTAACCGTCATACGGTTTATTCCTAGCGAGGAATTTAAACCGGAAAACGTGAAGCTCGAGATAACCGAAGATCAAGGCGGTTCATCTTCAGGGGAAACCAGATTGACTGATATAGAAGCTATAACCGAACTTAAAGCAAAGATCAAAGAACAAGAAAGCTCTCCTTCTAATTCAGATTCTGAATCTAAGATCGTTTACGAAGAGAAAATCGTGAAATGTCACGAGGAAATTTGCGAGGTTATCAAAGAAAATTCAAGGAGCAATCTTTTCTTGGTGGGCAAGTCACCGGAAGGTTCGGTGGCTTCGGGATTAACCGTGATAAGAAGCGATACGCCGGAGCTTGGACCGGTCGGGAATTTGTTAACGTCAAGCGAAAGTGTTTCGACGTCGGCGTCAGTGTTGGTGGTGCAACAGTACGTAGCACGCCATGATTCTCCGGTCGTTGGAGTATTGAAGAACGTCACAAAGGGAGTCTCGCCGGTTGAGGATTCCGAGAGTCCTTAGGGAACTTTCTCTTTGTGATTCCAAGATTCGAAAGGTCAAAAAAATGGCTTGTGTAATATTGTAAATAAGAAATTTGAATATATGTTTTCTGTATGTTAAAAATGTGATTTCTATATGGTAGGTCTCCGTAACTTTGGATTAAATTAACAAAGAGGAACTATAATCATAAAGGCCATTATTACTCGGTGGTTCTAGTTAGAACATTTAAGGAATTAAATCCATGTGGGAGTATTTTATTAGGTCGTCATGTCTGATCCTAGAAACTACTGGTTATAATGTTTTCCAACTGGCAATTCCTTGTTTTTAAATGTTGATTCGAGTAAAGAAGACTGATAAAATGAGAGAAAGGGTGAATGCAAACCAGATCCAGATGTAATCATAGGATGAAAGAAAGTGAATGCAGCAAAAAGTGGTGCTAGCCCACAAATCATGCAGACAAAGAAGGAAACAATAAATCGATGATCAAAAGTCGTGTAAACTGGACTACGAATGGGATCTTCCTTATCTATTTGGGAAAACAAAAGTAACATTTTTGGTTGTACTTCAAACAAAAAAAGATCAAGAAAATTACTTGTATTTTTTCCCGAGATAAAGCGAATGGAGAAATGAGTGTTTGTAATTTTTTTTCTTGGAATTTGATTTTGATGAAGTAGTTTTTGACCATTTTTTGTTGGCTTTTTCAGTGACAATATATTAGTTGGAAACTTGGAATGATTAGATTTTGGAAGAATGGAATAAAATCTCTTCTATAAGATTAGTAAAAACAAATTAAAAAGAATAACATATGAGGGAATCGAATTTAAGTTGGGTGCATAATTTGGTTTTCCTTTTTATAAAATGATTTTTATAAAATACTTTTGACAGTTTTTTGGTGGGGTTTCCAGTGATAATATTAGTTGGAAAAATTAGATTTTGAAATGAAATAAAATAATTTCCTATCAGAAAAAATTAAAAAAGAACAACATACGTATGAGGCAGTTGGGTGTATAATTCGTTTTTTTAATGAAATTATACCACTAATTTTTTACATTTTTTGCTAAATAAACAACAACTATAAAATAGTTTGATAAAAAATGATTTTAATTAATATTGTATGGACATATTTAGATTATCATTAATATAAATTAAATAAAATTTTTGACAGAAAATTTTAATTAAAAGAGATAAGACCTTAGTCCAAACTGATAAGGATATTAATTTAATCCCATTTAGCTATAGAATCTGCAGTTTTATTTACGGTCCAAAAAATCTAGTAAAAGAAAATTACATCGAAATAAAGAGATATGTCCAAAAGATTTTATGCACATCAGAAATTGATATTAAAACAAATTTTGATGAGAATATATATTAAAATATTATTGGTTTTTATTTGATTTTTAGGCAAATATCTTATTCTTTTTTATCTTTTGATTTGGTATCGTGTTATAATTAGTTGTTATTCTTAATTTATCTCAACTTTTATCAGTTGTTTTGTAACAAAATTAAATATTCTACACATCTAATGGTTGAATAATATTCTTGACGAACAGTAAATAGTAGAATAGTGATCTTCCTAAATATGTATTATGGTTATTAAAATAAAAAAGTTAGGGGTTCTAAGAATATATGCAGTAGAAATCCTTCAAAAAGTTTTTCACTGTTAAAATATTTATAAAAAATTAGAAAAAATAAAATTAGTCTTTTCTTTAAAAGATTCACAATTTTTTTTAAAGACTTAAAAAAACATTTGAAAGACTCTTACCATCACTTGTTATTTGGTGATTGTAAATTATGTATTAAAAATGAATAAACTCTTAAATTAATATTTTCATAGTATATCAACAATGCAGATGGTGCACCATAATTGTATTTAATTAATGTCAAATGTATTAAAAGTAATTAATAGATACAACGGAAGATAAAATTTTAAATTTAGAAACAAAAGACTTTAATCGCACATTAGATATTCTCAATTTTAAATTGCAATTTGAATTAAATTAGAAAGAACTTTTAGTATCCTAACATTCATGAATCTCATAGATGTCACATCGTTTTACCATTGGTTGCCTGGTTGGTATGAGTAGGACTATGATTAAGGTCATCTCATTGCTACCATTGCTATTTGGGATTTTAGTTAGGAACTTTTTTTGATTGAGGAATCATGTGTTTTGTATTCTTACTCAAAGGTAAAATCCTATCCCTCTCGACCCTTTTTATGTATGTTGAATCAAAGTAGAACCAAGACTCTACTGCCAAGGTTGGTGGTTTGGTTAATTGGTCATACTCAATTCTGTTTTACTTTACCGTTTTCAATGGACTTGTTTTTTTTTTTTGATAGTGTTCTCTCTCTCTCTTTTTTTTTTTGACAGAAGGGATTCTCTATTTTCTTTTTGTTGCAATTGTTTGCACGATAAGATCTGTGTGAAGTTTCTTAAGTTTTTCTAGTTGTTTTTCACAAACCAAACGCCATCTACTTTCGAAATGGGTCTATTTTGAAATCAGTAAGGCACAAAAGAGCAGTTAGGCAACTAAACCCCTTTGAACTGTTTGAAAAAAAAAAAAAAATCAAATTAACCCTTTTGTTTGACTTTTTGCGTTTTGTGCTTTAAATTCATGTATTAGGAAGGAGTTAGTGTGACAAATATTATTGACTTATAGTTATAGTCGTTTCTTAATAAATTGAGAGAGCACAATTTCTTAAATGATTACAGAGTTTCTCGGATGTTTCTTTTTTATATCCTAGTTCTTACACCGAAAGTAAAGCGATAGAGGGAATAATTGCTCTCCATGAGCATGGCCATTAATTATAGTATTAATTACACATGTATCGCCAAAATTTAGGTTTTTATTCGTCATTTAAAAAACAAATATATATAATATATAAAAGCATCACGAAATCACTATTTTTTATTTTATAAAATGTTTTTTTTGGGTAACAAAGGTATTTTGATTTGTTAATTTAAATAGGTCTGAGGTAATTATTTTTTTCGCAATTATGAAATAAGTACTGAACCTGCTCTTTGTAAAATTCATCGCTCAATCAAACAAGGTGGCGTAGCTATACGTTAGGTTTTTTCTTGCTGATCTTTCGCATGTGTTTGGTACATGTAGAGTCTAGTGTTACAGGCCAACCACAATACTAAGTATGTCGAGCGGAGTTTCATTTTCTTATCTTCTTTTTTGTGTGTCCTGAAACTCTTTTTCATGTTATATATATATTCTTAAAACTAAATGAATAAATTGAACAAAAAAATACAGTTAAGTACTATCTAGATACTAAAATTAGGCTTCAAGATACTACAAAACTATAAATATTTTGGTATTTTATCAACGAATAAAAATGGTAATTAGTAGCAACCTTCGAAGCAAAGCTAGAACGTGGTTTGGTGTTTTATTGTAGAAGTCACCTAATTGTAACCCTATGGACAGCACATGAGTGATGGGCGTTCGTAATTTTAAGGCAAATTTTCGCTTTAACACTTTTCTGTTGTGTCTATTTATGTTTATTTAATTGCTATACTCAACTTGCTGTTTTATCAGCCTTCGACTTTATGCTTTTAGGTTGGACCCAACAGTGATCACCAAACGGTTTAATTTAATAGTACTGAATCATTAAACCTTTCAAAATTGAAAATAACTGGGTTGCTTGGTTACCACCAACCCCGCTTTCGTCCCCTCCACATGATCTTAAAACCTTATTTTCACGATAATTGGGATATTAAATATAAATTGACCAAACATCAACAACCCATTTAGAAGGCCCCTAATAACTTTTTAAATTCTTTCGTTTATCCAAATAAATTATCTTTATTACATCTAGTGAACCTTCTATATAAATGGGGTTTAAGTGATGTTCATTTTACACAACTCAGTAGTCATTTCTAGCTGACCATGGCCTCTCTTGTAGCGAAACAACTATTCAAATCCCTCTTTTCATTCTTCCTATTAGTTCTTCTCTTCTCCGATACCGTTTTTTCGTCCCGAAAAACATTGGATCAGAAAAAACCCTGCAAACATTTCTCCTTCTACTTCCATGACATCCTCTACGACGGCGACAATGTAGCAAACGCAACCTCAGCCGCTATCGTGAGCCCTCCTGGATTAGGAAACTTTAAGTTCGGTAAGTTTGTGATATTTGACGACCCCATAACAATGGACAAGAACTATCTCTCAGAATCCGTGGCTCGTGCACAAGGCTTCTATTTCTATGACATGAAGACGGACTTCAATGCGTGGTTTTGCTACACCTTGGTGTTTAACTCAACGGAACACAAAGGTACACTGAACATAATGGGTGCGGATTTGATGATGGAGCCGACAAGAGATCTATCGGTCGTCGGTGGGACCGGTGACTTCTTCATGGCTCGTGGGATCGCTACATTCGTGACGGATATATTTCAAGGGGCTAAGTATTTCCGTGTTAAGATGGATATTAAACTCTATGAATGTTACTAATTAATTATGTGTTTTATTTTTGAAAATTGTGTTGACACAGAGATAAAATGTGTAACTAATAATAAGTAAGTGGATTTTGCGTTTTTTGTTTGTTTGTTTTTTTTTACCGCTGAATATTAACCTTCACTTCCTAGTTCATAACCGCTTGACCTCAGCTGATTTTCTTCTAGTTTCCTAGCAACAATTTGTAGCATTTGGCGAGAATAAAACGAAAGAAGTCATAAAAGTCAGTACCAAACTCATATCCAAATGGTGATCAATATAAAGGATTTAAAAAAAAACAGATTAATATCCATAGATGCTAAGACTGATGATCTTAAGCGACAACAGCTCTTAAGCTCGCACTCTGCATTTTCATGTTGCAGATTTTATGTTCTGTTTTTAGAAATCTGTTTATTCTCTATTTTCTAAAAATTCACTCTTCTCCATCCCATTCTAAACATGTTTGAGATTCTTTAAGTATCGTTTGTTTTGTTTTTACATTACTTTTCAAACAGAAAAATGTAAAGAACATAAATGTTGACAAGAACTAAAGGTAAAAAAAGAATGGATAGTTGAACTTTAGTAATCTAAAAGAATGTTTTAGTTAGTACTAATCTACAAGATTTTGTTTCAGAAGTGTCATCATTGACGGACACATATATTTGTTTTATCGTTGATACCAATACCAACTAAGAGCATCATTATAGTTAATACCAATTAAAGGTTCTTAATTATTACTATACTAATTAATTTATGTTAAGAAACAAAATTAAGAATTTTTAATTTTTTAGCCTACAACGCAAGAATTTTATCAAATCGGAAATCAAAATCGAAACCAAAAGCAAACAATGATTCAAAGAGATCGAAAGAGATGAGAGAGATATGATGTAGGATAGGGATATGATGAAATTGGAATTAGAATTGAGAGAATTTACTAAGGAAAACAGATAGATCACAACGGAGCAGACGATGAAAAAATGATTCAGAGATCAAAAGAGATGAATAAGAAGAGAGAGAAAGACGAGACGGCGTGTTTGTTGTTTTTTTTTTAATCCTCTTCCAAAAATCTTCCAATTAAGATCTGTATAGTGAGATACAAATTTTACAAAAATTAAATAAGAAGTGTTTCCTCTCACTTTTCTTATTTTTCATTTAATTAAATTCTTTTTTCACCTAAAATATTTAATTAAGATGCAGCAATAATGATGCTCTAAGCATTCTTCATAGATAGTATTTAAAAATATTATAGGAAAAAGGATACAAAAGCCTAACCCATTTTATTTTGTGTGATAACGCAGCAAAGTAATATAATACAAAAAATCAAACTAAACCAGATTGAGGAGGGGATAGATTTAGTATTTTACTATCTTTTCTGTAATTGGTTACCATTAAAAAAAAGTGGTATGTGGATGGATATGAAATTATGAATCATATGGACATATGGTAAATATCAGACAAAATAGTACATCATATGGATTTGGTGAAAATAAGATTAAAATGCTACATTTGAAAAAATATAATGAAGACGAGGTATATAAACAATTCTAATTTTATTTAAATATATAATAGGATATTACAGTATTTTCTAAAAGAAAGTTGATAGATTATTTTTTTCCAACTATTTCAGTTTTATTACAGAGTACAGACAACAATAGGCAACCAAAATTGCTAAAGACAAAACAGAAAATACCATTTTTCTTAATTTTTTACCAATACCAAGGGGATACCATTTTTCTTTTTTCCAGCTTTGCCAACTTTATCAAGGATTCCACTTATTCCTCAATTTCATTATTTTCCAATTTTTTAATGAAAATATAAATCATGTTGCAGATTTTATGTTTAATTTTTAGAAATATGTTTATTCTCTGTTTTCTAAAAATTCAGTCTTTTCCATTACATTCTAAATATGTTTGAGATTCTTTAAGTAGTTTTTATATTACTTTTCAACTAGAAAAATATAGTGAAAACGAGGTATATAAACAACTCTAATTTTATTTGGATATATAACAAGATAGTACAATATTTTTAAGGAGAGAACTGATCAATTATTGTATAGTATTTTCTAAGAAAAAATTGATCGATTATTTTCTCCAACTAACTTCAGCGATGGTCTCTCCGTAATCGGATTGAAGGGAAACATTTATCACTCTTTTCTGTATTTTTTTACCATGGAGCTCTCTCTTTCTCTCTGTGTATAGAGTGACATAAAGTAAAGTGATATTTATAGGGTACAAAAGGAGGGTTTTTAATAAAGTATATTTTACTGCTGATCATGCATTTTCTTTTAAACCTCTTGTTATTTCTAAAATACTCAGATTTCTTGATTTTTGATATATTTATATCTTTTTTATTTATACCATATAATCTTAATTACTTTTTACAATCTGAATTAATTATCAAAAAGATAACCGCTTTTTTGTTTCTTACTCTTTTCTTAATCCATGAATCGACGCGCCACACGATCTCATTACGGTGATCACAAGATCGGCGGTGGTCTTTCCTGAACCCGATCTGAGGGAAAAGGTGATTACTCTCTTTTGTGTCTTTGTTGCCATTGTTCTCTCTTTTTGTCTGTATAGAGTGAAGCGAAGTAAATGATATTTATATGAGAGGAAGAAGTTTTTAATTGTTACTCTTAAAACATTCTATTTATGATATATTTATATCTTTTATATTCATACCATTTAATTTCAATAGTTTTTTAATCTCAATTAATTACCAAAAAAACAAACATAATTAGAAAAAAAGAAGATCTACCGTTCGTTCCTTAAAGCATAATCAACATCATTATTATCATCACCATCATCCCTATATGTTAAGTTGTTTTCAGTTCATTATTATTAACGCAATTAGTGCATGGGAGGAGGGATTGGTTCTACCTTTGGATCCCTAACTTTATCCCACAGTCATCGTTCATATCCTTAAATATGATATCACGAATAATAAATAACTTGTAGATAGTTACCGAATTATTTGCATTTCTATTGTTTTGATAGGCCTACTTCAAAGTTAATAAGATTTGCCTTTAACTTTAACAATGCCCTCCAATTCATAATATTTTCTTTCATTTGGTAAAAAAGGTGAACAACTGCGAAAAGTCTAATCTCGTAATTTCGGGCATTTTCTTGGGTCAACGGTCTCGCAGTTTTCGTCCTGTAACTGTAAGCTTAAGTTATTTGAGCCGTATATGGGCGGGCTTTATGTTAAGCTTAGATTCTTAGTCTAATAGACCTCCAATAAGTCGGTTAACCGATACTTCCCGTTAGATTATGACATCTTCACCCAACCAATACCTAATCACCACGTCAGCCAGTATATATCTTTAAAAACATGAAACGGGAGAGCTCTCTTCTTTACTAGGAATCTGCACTCTCTCTACACTTCAAACCGTCCACCTGAAACCTCTTCTCGAAACCGCTGGACTCTAAAATCGGATCCGAAGTCGTTACGTATATGGATTTACCCGCGGAATAGGTCCGACGTTTTACGGGTGTTGGTTAGGAGCTCCGACAAGAGAGAGAGTTTTGAGATCATCGACGAAGGTAGAGAGAGAGTGCAGAATCGAAACGGCTTCGTTTCTGACTCGATAAGTTCGGTTCCATGGTGGGAAGAGTTTCCGAAGCGGTGGGTGATTGTGCTTCTCTGTTTCTCTGCTTTTCTTCTTTGCAATATGGACAGAGTAAGTTTGGTCGTAGGGAGAAAACAAAGATTGAATTTTTTGTAATGGAAATGAAGGAGTTACTACTAATTCGGACAGATAATGTTTTAACAGGTGAACATGAGCATAGCAATACTTCCCATGTCGGCTGAGTATTGTTGGAATCCAGCAACTGTCAGATTCAGTCTTCTTTCTTCTGGGGTTACCTTCTCACTCAGGTAAGCTTTGTCTTCATTTGTATAGACTCTTTACTATCTTTGCATAGAGCATGAGCATTTGAATCAGTGACAGTAGGTGGCAAAATGGATCTTGGCTTCGGCGTGATCTGGTGGTCAGTCGCTACGATTCTCACTCCTATCGCAGCTAAACTTGGTCTCCCGTCCTTGCTTGTTGTTCGTGCTTTCATGGGAGTTGGCGAGGTTTGTGATTAATTTTTAACTAGCTAGAGATATCAATCTTGGATTGTGTATATATGGCTGAAGAGGAGAAGTAAGGTTTGTCAACTTTGTGTCTTTAGGGTGTTGCAATGCCTGCTATGAACAATATACTGTCCAAGTGGGTGCCTCTGCAAGAGAGAAGCAGATCTCTCGCCCTTGTTTACAGTGGAATTTACCTTGGATCTGTCACTGCTTTAGCCTTCTCGCCTTTCTTGATTCATCACTTTGGATGGCCTTCTGTGTTTTTACTCTTTTGGGTCTCTTGGAACTGTGTGGTTGACTCTCTGGGTAACTAACGTCAGAGTTATTGCTGCTCTCTATAACGATTTTTAGATCCTAATGTCATAACCATTAGTATGTGTTGTTAGTGTTACTAATTATAGGCAGAGAGTTCACCGTTAGAAGATCAAACGTTGCTCCCTGAGGAAAGAAAGCTGATTGCAGACAACTGTGCCAGCAAAGAGCCAGTGAAGTCGATCCCTCACAGAGTTTGAAGAAGAGGAAAATTGCTCATCATCTAATAAAATAGAGTCTCTTTCCACAAAACAAGAAAGCGACGAAGAGAGCAACCAAGATGATAAGAGAGCGCACGTGAATGTTCAAAAAAGGAATGATAAAAGTGTAGATCGATATGGAAAACGGTCGGGTTTGGACTCTTAAATTTGGACCGCAGCCCCTTAAGGTCCGAGAATTTTTGAGATTACAACACGTTGGGCTATTCAGATGTGGGCTAACGCGTCTATTAAAACTTGAGGAATTTATGCAAATGTATCAAATAATTCTTAAAAAAAACAAAAAAATTAAAAAACCAATTGTCAAATTTCGACCCATTTACATATATACAGACTGAAATTCATACTGATCCTTCATACCATGAAAAACTTATATTTTTGTCATTAACATCGTTCATAATAATCGAAAGACTCGAACTTCAGTACTCTACTAATTACATGGTGAATCTTTCAACCATTAGAAAGTTATAGACCACCCTAAGTTGATTGGTATTTTTTTTTCTTTTTCAAAAATATATTTATTGTTGAATGACAGCAAAATTATGTAAAATATATGAATATGATCAATAGTTTTTGAAAGGGACCAATTCTGTTGGTCTCGCAAATATATATCTGCGTTTCTATTCTCCGGACTATAGAAGTCATAATGGAGTCCAGCTGAAAAATTAGCAACCCCAATCCGGAACCAGTCACGAACGGCAGTCAATTATAAATATGCTGTGGGAGGCGCCATATGAAAGGTGCGAGCCCATACAATCGAAGTGAATCACCTGCTTGATTACTTGATGTAAAGTGAGAGTGATCCAAAACATTTGGATAACAGTTATGAAACGTCACAATGTGCTCACATTCGGCTCGGTGAAGATTAAAATTTCGCTGTACAAGTTAATTGGAAGAGGAATTTCACTATAGTCCGCAAAAAAGGTGAAATAATTATTAACCGATGCAACAAATCTACAGTAGATAATTCTACTATTCTAGGCTTCGCGAAGCGTAGAATTTACACCATCAAATCATTATCTTTTGTGACCCAATGGCAGTAATGCTCATTAAATACAGTATGTTGAAAAAAGAAGAAGAGAAGATATACACACGATAAATGTGTATAGGCACTATTATCTTCTGTGCCAACTACCCACATTGATAATGCGACCGAAAATTTTGATTTCCCCTGAAAGTACCATTTTTTTCAACTCATTAATGCTCATTAAACAGTGTCGATTGAAAAAAAAAACAAGAAGAAGAGAAGTTTGTAGCTAGCAAAAAAAGAAGAAGAAAAAAAAGAACTTTCTTGCATGCGCGCGCAATCTGAAATGATTGCTCACAGAAACGGTAAACCATGTTTTTACCGTCACATTCTCTATATAAACCATGGCTACGACAAGTGATATTTCATCAACCAAAACAAATAAAAAAACACGAGTCGAAGCTTTAAAAAGAGAGAGAGAAATGGCGACGTCGGGAACATACGTGACAGAGGTTCCGTTAAAGGGGAACGCAGAGAAACACTACAAGAGGTGGAGGAGCGAGAACCATGTCTTCCCTGACGCTATCGGCCACCACATCCAAGGTGTCACCATTCACGACGGCGAATGGGACTCTCACGGGGCCATCAAGACTTGGAACTACACATGCGGTATTACTTATACATTCTAACTATGTCTATATATATTTCAACACTTATACACACTAAAACACACACATACACTATCGAGTTAAACTAGAACCCTTGTGTGAAACTAACGTTTTGGTCGTACTATATATTTTGCGAAGTTACAAAATTGTGATTATTATCTATGGTTTATAAGATAAATTAGGAAAACGAATATGTATAGTTGTTCCCATTATATGTGAATATTAGCGATGAAAATTTAAAAAACCATGTGTTCGTGTATAAAAAGATGGGAAGCCAGAGGTATTTAAGGAAAGGAGAGAGATAGATGATGAGAAGAAAACAATGACGTTCAGAGGACTTGAAGGTCACGTGATGGAACAGCTCAAGGTGTATGATGTCATCTTCGAATTTATTCCCAAATTGGAGGATGGCTGCATCTGCAAAATCACTATGATATGGGAGAAGCGTAACGATGACTTCCCTGAACCAAGCAACTACATGAAGTTCGTCAAGAGCATGACTGCTGACATGGACGACCACGTCCACAAAGCTTAATCATCATCATCATCATCGCCATCACAATTACCATGCATCACCATGATCACTATTATCTCCATTTCGATATATTAACCAAGATGCTTTTCAAAACAATAAATGGTAACCTTAAAAAAAACAAACAATAAATGGTAACATTGCGATATGTATTTTTTTTTTTGTGTGGTAATCTGCTTCCATATATTGTCATCACAGGGTTTGATTTTATATATTTACGTTGTTCACTTATCAACATATTCAGTGTTATCATATGGGTCTAAGAGCATCTCCAGAGGTATTTCATCAAGATTTCAAAATATAATGAAATAAAATATTATTTAATTTGGGTATTTCAAAAATATGAGAAACTCACACTAAAGTATCTAAAATAAAAAACTTTGATATGAGTTTTTCATGTTTTTGAGATACCTATGATTAAATATGAACTAGTACATAAATCTGCGCTTCGGCGAGAAAACCTATTAGTTAAAGAAATTGATTTCTCAATTAATAGTATAAAGATATTTTTGTATTTTTACATGGAATTATATTTTAAGAACCTATGCTGAAAACCTCTTATGAGAACCTGTGGATGAAGGTGCTCTAAATAGCTATTTTTTGTTGGTTCCATAAATTTCATATTCAACAAAAAGAAAATTTCACTTTCATCCAAAACAACAACGGATATAAATCTTTGCTCTCATCAGCCAAAGTTTGGCCAAAGCTCATAATGGGAGATACTGTTATCAATTTTTGAAGTATATATACATAATATAATCTTTATTAATATATATCGTCTTGACGTTGCACGAGTAGTATTAATCTGTTGTTTACAAAATAGAGCCATACCACCGCTGCATCCTATAGGAGGTATTCATGTGTTCTTTGTTGTCTCCACAAAGAATAAAACATTAGGATAAATATTCTAGTGTATCTCCGTTAGGTTATGAGTTGCTAGGGTATTCCAAAACCTTGACAATTCAAACTACCAACTCATATCAGGAAGCGATTGGCAGTACCGGTCCTGAAATAATGAAAGCTACAAGCTAAAAAAAAAGGAAAAAGAAATTAATATACAAAAAAACTCGAATCCTTGAACTGAGGACTGAATGTAAACTATTTAACCACCAGACTAAAAGAAGTTTTGTTGAAATCAGGACTGATTAATTATGTATTTATATTGGGCCGGAAGCTCAAGTTTACTCTGCTTGTGCTCAAGACCGACACTGGTGATTGGTTCATGGATAATCACTGAGACCTTTGTGGTTTTTAATTGGATTGGGGAAGGCCTGAAAACTCTTCTCCTCCATGGATTGATTAAAGTGAACTTTACGCTTTTTTAGAAGATTTGGCCTCCATTTGTCGAGGGCCAAATACAGTGGATGTAAAGAGAGAACAAGAATATAACAATATTAAAAAGCCCTATTTAACATTAAACTGGTTTGGTTCAAGAGATTACACACTAATAGGAGTAAAAAGTTGTATGAATTCTTCATAATTTCTCTGCAAACATTGATGCAGTTTCTGTAAAACAGTTTTTTTGTTGGTTGAATAAATTTAAAATTCTTTCAAAAAAAAAAAAACATTAAACTGGTTAGGACCACTATGCCTATTGTCCAAATAGGGATGATAAGATGAGACAGCGAATCTCCCGCGCTACTACAAGCATTGCATGACCAAATTCAAGGCATATATATCAAGATATATCTGCTACACACAAAAAATTTGGTCAAAGAAGTTTTTCAAAATTATTACATGTGGTGGAAGCTTAAATTTGTTGGACCAAATGTACGTGGCTTTTATCCTGGTCATGCATTTTTTTATTGGATTTAAAAAGGGAGTTGGAGACGACTCATAAACATGAAGCTAACACCAGACGAGAACGGCAGATTTAAGGCACCGAAAAGTATGATATAAAGTCGCGAGAAGGACTGAAAATGGAAATGTAAATAAGGTCCCAAAAACTCACAGTGCCCTGCAAAAATCACAAAAAATAGTGCTTAGGAAAATATAAAAGCTGTATGACAAATAATATTATGTTGGTACTTGGTAGTGTTGATTTATATCTCTTACACCTCTTTATGCCTTCACTTCTTCTTTCTTTTCATATAAGAGGATCATTTGTGCTATTATTTAATTTTCTGAATTGCTTTAGAAGATTTCGTTTCTCCTTTAATTGCCTTTTAGTTTTAATCTCAGGGTCGTGTATAAATGTCCTTATAACTTCCAGTGTGTTTTAAGAGTTGCTTTCATATTTTACAATTTTAGCTCAAGCACATGTTTCCCCAGAAGCTGATGTACTGAGGATATTCTTACTCTCGTCTACTCGTCTTCATGTTGGCCAAGCCACTAAATGTCCATTTACTTACTGTACGTACATGCCTTTGCCCTTCAGGTGGTTAGAGCTTTGGAGTCAAGATGGTTGGGAGTTGAAGTTTGAAGTTAATTATCCTTACTCCCCGTAGGTTGGGACCTGATGATTTGTGGTTGAATCGATCCACGATCTACATTTGTTGCCTTTCGATTTATTTGTTGAGTGTTAGGAATTGGTTGCGTCAGGATAATTTTGTGTAATTCTAATTTGGTAAAAAAAGTGTACGATTGTCTAAATTATTTATAGCGAATGTGCGGAGAATATGTATGCACGTTTGCTAGATCTGTTTTAAATTGGGTGTGCTCAATATGTTCTCATTTTAAAATAAGAAATTAACTAGTATAACACTAAAATATATAGAAAATACTAAATTAATACCATGAATCCGTTAGTTAGTAAGAAAGGTTTATTAAATTAAAGATTTGAGAAAATTTAAAATTTTAATTTTTTTTTAATAAATCTGGATTTGATGTTAAAAGACTATATATCTAATTCTAAAATTAATAACGAGAATATTATTATAACGAGAATACTATTATCTATTAAAAGTTTAATTTAATCTTTAAAAAAATAAACAAATTTTAAAAAGAAAAATAAGAAAATAGAAAAAAAAATATAATTTAAACTACAAAAAAACCGATAAAAAAAGAAGACCCCCGATTCATTAGTTGTCATCACCATTACCACTCGATGCCTCTTTCTCTCGCCCGTGACTCTACCTCAATTCCTACAAATTCTACTATNCCCCTAAACTTCCCCCCCCCCCCCCCGGCCCGCCCCATCTGCTCCTTATATCGTATCTCTATTGTCGCCTCTTCTCTAAACCATGCACCCTCGAACCTTCTCCAGCCCGTTTTAAACCCTAACTTCCTCTCATCTGACTTCACATCATTCCCATGTCAATTCAGATGTGCAATTAGGAAGGTAAATTCTCAATCCAATGATTGCAACTTTCCACCGGTAGACATGGGGATAGGACTTCCTCGTCTTGATGCTATTGCTTTTACACTTCTTCTAGTTTCAATCCTTAATCTTCTTTTTAAAAATGTGTACACAATATTTATCCTCGGCATCTATGTGTGTGGGGGCCAGGGGGCATGAATATCTTATACATGACGTTGTGCGAACGACCAACAATTTCATAATAATAAACAAACTTTTAGTGTCGGTTCATTAAAGAAGAAGAAAAAATTCTAAAAAGCACTATCAAATGAAAAAGAAGAAATGTAAGAAATAAATTCTTCTCTATAATATGGTCTTATATTCATCTATT